>PVKE010002966.1:0-76611 GCA_004027555.1 Craseonycteris thonglongyai
ATGCCCTCCTAATCTAGGTATCATAATATGAAATCATGGCCTTGAAGCATTCTACTAAGTCTGATACTCACAGTCTTCATGTGCCTTGCAGCTACCAAGTATAGACTCTCCAGGGTCTTAAGTCTGCTGCATAGCCACTGTCAAATCAGATGACCTTACAAAAGGGACAGGGTCAGACCAAGGTCCAACTCCAAACTGATGTTTCTCAGGCAAAGGATTCATCTGGAGATCATAACAGTGATGGAGATCAGAAGTGACTGCTTTGTGACCAATCCACTGCCCTGGCCAGAAGATAGCTAAAGGGAGTGTGTAGGGGCTGAAAACCAGAACAACCCCCCTTCTAGTTATGCAATTACAACTGCAGAATATCTTGTAATTTGAATAAAACTTCCTTCTTCTCTCCCAAGCCTCTTGCATCTACCTTCACCTTAAATAATAAAGCAATCCAAAGACTAGTGCAAACTTCTGATATCTCACACTAAGAATTTCTGAGCCCTAGGGGATGCCAGAATAGCTCAGCAGTTAAACACTCGCCTTGCAATCAGAAGGTCTGGAATTCAATTCCTTGCCCCAGTCTGTGCAAAGCTCATATGCTGAACTGCAATACAACTGGTAATCATTGAGCTAGCTCAGAGGCAAAATTTTGAGCCTCCCATGAAGTAGCCTTCTGGTTCAGTTTCCACCCCGCGCAGCCCCACATACACCTGTGGGGAATGAAACCATGTCACAACTAATGATGTACAACTATGGAGATTGCTCTGGGCCCTCCTTTCTTCTCTCTCTCTCTCTCTCTCTCTCTCTCTCTCTCTCTCTCTCTCTCTCTCTCTCTCACCTTCTCTCAAACAATAAAATAAAATCTTAAAAATAATAATTTCTGAGTCCAAACTATAAGTAATAAAAATCACACACGAATGAGAAGTCATTTCAGAATTATCTGTTTATCAACATAGGGTAAAGTTTAAGTCAATTTGTTTCTGTCCCCCTATGAAATATTAAGATTTCCTAATCTCAGGGTGTCCTAAGCTTAGAGTTCCTCGGCTGGAACACAATCCTACTGCATTCACAAAAGGCCATCCTAGATCCCTAGTTCCCCATGGGGTCACTAAGATCACTGCTCAAACTATCATAGTTGAATACCTCTCTCTGCCCAATCCTGCATCCTTCACCTTTATACAGGTATTATTTATAAGAAAATCATCCAATAAATCTCCTGCATGGAAATCTCAAGGTCTAGAATGTGGTCTCAAGAGCCGGATCTGAGAAGGGGAGAAGACTTTGTTTTTGTATATTCCCCAGATTCTCACCAACAATATGTAGTAAAGCTTAGACCTAACAGAATCCTCCATAATTTACAACTTTTTTCTTTGCTTCACTCTCACATATGCTCAAATTTCAGACTAACCCACTAATAATAAAACATTCACCATTAAGAATTTTTAACTGAGGTCACCAATGGGCACATAAATAGTTATTTGAGATTAGTCTCTTGAAAGACCTCCCAGATAGAAATTGAACATCATAGGATATTAAACTCAAGGCAGCTTAAGTAAGAATTCTACATAAGTTTATATTTCCTAGACTGTGTATACTTTCTAAAATGATAGTCTGCATCTAAGAGAACAGTCTAAAAGCTATAGGGGGCACTGACATCAGCAAATAAGGAGGAAATGAGAGAACTGAGCAAGTATATGAAAGATACAGACAGAATAAACAGCCAATCTAGTGAGGCTGTCCTTTCATGTTTGTTCCCTATTGTATTAAATTTTTTTTTAATTGGAAACTAAATAAGCACATCAGTTTTAATTATATATTTCAGAAAATGGACCTAGTTAAACAGCAGTATTCATTCTTATTTATTGAACAGGGAAAGAGCAAATTCTTCAGAAAAAGTTTACCAGCATTCTCTCACCATTTCCTTTTTTTTTTTTTTTCAAATATTATTTTCAGATGGAGGCTTTTGAGTTAAAAAAGTGCCTTGGTTGGTGTAAAAAGGGAGGAAAATGGTTGCATTTAAGTCTTAAAAGATAAGCAGATCACCTAGTTCCTCAGTGGTATGTTTTACATAAAGAAGAATGAATTGGGAACCTTTCAAAGACAAATACAAGATGGTGGTTGCCTGGAAGATGCCAACTGGGGGCCTAACTGTTTTGTGTTCCTCAAATATTCATCCTGCCATTTGGGATCCAATACCACTAGCATATGGCTCAGAGATGCTGAATAAATTTCTATCAGAAGAAGGAGCTATTTTAAAAAATTCAAAACAAGATATTGAAGGCAAAATGCTCAGTTGCATAAGCATCTAATGAAAGACACTAGTATAGATTTTTTTGTGTGGGGGGGGTTTACTTTGATTAATATCTGTAAAGGATGAGTATTAAAGTAGACAGTGAGGCTTAAAAATCAGCAACCCTGAAATAATTATTTATAGGTGCAATTTGCTGCATTGGTTCTAACATCCCTCTCCAGTATTGCTTCTCTAAAGCATTTCTACCTGGTTAGACTGTGAACCCAGGGTGAGGCCACGTTGTATCTTGTTACGGCTATACCCCCAGGACTCAGCAAAGAGGCCTCTCTTGTAGGATCATTGTGATAATTAAATTAGATCATGCTTGTAAGATGCTCAGCATATACTACATCTATTGTATTATCTCCCCTAAACACTATGTCATGCTTGTATATACTTCCACAGGAAGGTTTCCTATTTTGTTTTTATTTGACCCATTTTAAAATATTCTTTTTACACATTTTAAGAACTTCAGCTATAGCACACTTCATTGTAGTAAGAAACACACAATCATTTACTATTGAAAAAAGACATGGTTAAATGACAATACTCTTGAAAAGAGTTATAGTTAAATGACTATCTCTCCAAAAGGCTATGGATACTGGCAGCAGAAAAGGGTCAGACAGAAAAAATCAAGAACCATGATTTCCTTCATATATGGGATATACTGTAAGACTGAAAGCAACAAATGAACAAGACAAACAAACAATCAAACATTCATAGACACAGACAACATTTTAATCATTACCAGAGGGTAAGAAGACAAAGTAGAAGAGGCTAAAATGAGTCAAAAATATAGTGATGGAAGGAGATTTGACTTTGGGTAGTGAACATACAACATAATATATAAATGATAAAATTGTATATTTGAAACCTATATAATTTTATTAACCAATGTTACCTAAATACATTTAATTTTTAAAAATTGCAAAAAAGACAGAGAGAGAAAAAAAAGGGATCACCACACAGATATCTCCTATGCATGGGGTTAGAAATTATCCCTGAGTTCACTTTCATTCTCCACAAATTTTAATTTTTCTCCATGTTTTTCTGGATACTTTCTTTCATGTTAATTTATGGAAGTCATTAAAAACAATTCCTGAAAGAAAGTTTTAGTTCCTCACAATTTTGTTAGTCTCACCCATGGGGACTTTTTCTCAATGCTGCATGTTAGAGTACCTCATAATTGCTTAGTATGAATGCCTTTAATCATCCCAAGTTACTTCATTATATAAATTCTCCCTTTAACATGAAGCATGTTCAAAGGCTCTAATTCTTAGCAAGTGCACTCGGAAATCAGCATTTGATTTGGATCAGAGAAAATGTATCACAAACCACATAACAAGATTTCATACTTTATCAACATAGTCTTAATAATTTTTATTTTAATAGCCATGTAGAAAATATTTAGTACTTCACAATTTTTTTCCCTAGTCATTTATGCAGCTCACAGCTGATATTTTTTTTCATACTTTAGAATAAAAGTTTTCAATGTTGGTTGCACATACTCCCAAGAATAAGCCAATTTATCCAGTGCAGGATATAAAAAATATGAAAATATAATTTTTCTCCCTCATTTATGTTATTTCTATTTTTTCCTTATTCTTTGGAATTTCTATTTCTGTGTATAACATTTAATAATACATTAGTACTGTATGCATTAATCAGAAAAGTTTAGAAGCTACTGTTATGAACTTATAGTACACTTGGAAGTCCTAAGCTTTTTGCTTCTTGATTCATAAAATGAAGTTATACTAACCAAGCTACAGGGCCAAAAGAATTTCAAATATAGAAAAGAATCATTCCATTCATTAGGCAGTAAGCGTTCAGCAGGACCAAAGTCATAATTTTTCAACTACTAACAGTGGTCAGTACTTTCTACCAAGTCCTTAATGAGAATTGTGAAAATGAATTAGATTTTCCAACCCACAAGTTAGAGAAATGCTTGTGAAACTCTGGTATTATACTTTGGATGTTTGGGGGTGGGGGGCAGAACAGTCCTCTCAGGGATGAGCAGAATCTCTTAACTATAAGGCTCAAGGTCACACAACTAAGTAGTAGTAGAGTTGCACCTTGAGCCTTGATCTTATCCTTCCCAAATTCATTGTTGTTCTAATTTATGCTAAGCGTACCTGTCTGGGAATCTGAAAACTGCATTATAGCCTTGGTACAACGGGGCATAGAGGTAATGTGGTTTAACGGGGAGCAGTGGAGAACTAGAAAGGCTTCAGAATCTTCCACCACTTACTGGATGAGTGACCTTAAGAAAGTATGTTAATCTCTGAACCAAAATTTCTTCATTCTATAAAGAGGATGCAGTGATCCATACCATGCCTACCTTAAAGGGTTGTAAAGATACAACCATATGAAATATGTCAATATGGCTTACAATTTGTAAAGAATTTACAAATTAGGCGCTCACTTTAGTTTTTGTGCATTCTCATTAAGAGATGTTGCCTTGGGCAGGCATGTACAGGTCTGGATATTTCCTATCTCTGCAGGGGAAGCCACTGATCCTCAACCCCAGTAATTCTGGGCACCCTTTAATGCAAAAAGCAGTAGAACATGTAGCGTTATGGCCACCAGCTACAAAACAGTGAATCTGTATTTAAATTAAGCTCAAAATTAATCCAAGCTAAGAATTCAAGAAGGATGCTAATTGAAAGGGGAGAGATGTTGCGTATCTGCAGTTATGGGAAACAAATTACTGTATGCCCTGAAATTGGAAGGAAAATAGGGATGAAAAATGTTCCGTTTGGGTATTCTTGGAGAAGCAACTGTGTACACAATTCGAAAGGAAAATAAATGTTCCCATTCCAAAATCATCATCTTCTGGAAAGAAAATCAGAGCCATGTTTCTTCTTCCCAACCAAGCTCAGAAACTGTCATTAAGTCTTCCTTGTGGAAGTCATTGTAAACAAACACTACTGAAGGAATGTTAAGACCTAATGCTTTCCTTAGAATCACTTAATTCCATAACACATGGATGAAATTTTTATTTCAATAGGCATGTAGAGAGTATTTAATACTTTAATAATTTTCCCTACCCATTTTTGCAGGTCAGTTTAGTGCAAAGAGTGAAAAAACTTGACCAGTAATGCTGACAGTCAAAAAAACGGAAAGCTTTCTCCATCACTTCTCTCTCACTACATTTTTAACGCTTGTGTGGATTGACCTGTAGGTTTTAATGGCCAAGGATTAATCAGAAATGTCTGTTCATGTGGAAACACTGCTGCCACTACTGTGCTTAGTGATTTTCTTTTTACCATAATTTTTAAAAGCTAAATTATCAAGTAGTGAAATGCTCTTCCTTGGTTGATTCCTCTTCACTATTCTTATAAATTAGCCACAATAGCAGTAAGAGTTTGGTGCCATTTTTCCATTATGTTGCATAGGTAAATGATCCAAAGGGGCACTTAATATTTCTAAAAGTCCTGCCAAGTCATTCCTTCCAAACCTGAGACCACACACTAAGATGGATATGTATTGAGATTTGTCGGTTTCAAGACTAAGACAAATTATAAGTGAGCCAAACAAAATAAGATGAGGTGACCACTTGTAGGCCAGTTCCTTGCCTAAAATACTTTCATAATACGATAACCATAAAATTGTTTAACATTCCCCAAACTGTATTCTGGCATTTGTTATAAGAAAACCACTTCAGATTGACAACAATGTGGAAAAGCGTATGTAACCCAGGGAATCAATAAGCATGAATAGAAAGTCAATGACAATAAACACAGTGACGCAGGAAACCAAGTAAATTAGAACCTTAATGAAGTGTTCTGAAAAGAGGTCTATCATGAGACTCAGCATCTTCACAATCAATATGACTGGCACAAATTAGGCACTCAATCAAATTAATAGGATGGAAAGTTAGCCAGCCTGCAAAATTATCCAAGGATTATTTTTCTCTACAAATTTAATTTTTAATTCTTAGCCTTTAGGGCTAGAGAAAGATACATTCCTAAACAATAAAGTGCAGACTTCTGACACAGACCATAATTGGAAAGGCCTATTGAGCAGGACATCAAGTGACATTGCTTTGAATGGCCCTCAGCATAGTAACACATGCATCTGGAATCTGGAAACATTTCAGTGATATTAAAAGATTCCAGATATAAGAAAAGCTATATAGACATAGCTTTAAAATACTATTTTCATCTCTAGTCACTGAAATTAGAAAACCTGGCAAATACTATGAACTAACAAAATATATGCTTTTTAGACTTCATTATCAGGAAATAAAGCAGAGAACTAGATGGTTGAATGCCCATAAAGTGTTTGTTACGGATCAGAATCAAATCACACAGAATTTTGTGTTTTTATGTTTGTTTTTTTCAAAATAAGCTTGTATTGCTTTTCCTAAGTGTGTTATTTGGTTCCATGTGTGCAACTAATAACTTTGATTGTTCTTTCTGGATGACAAACCATTATTTCCTCACTCTTTAATGTCTAGCATCATTCATTCAAGTAATTACAAAAATGGGATACATGAAAATATCTCCAAATTTATGCCATCCTAAGAGGAAAGCAAGTGGAGTAATGGAGCAAAGATAGAACTTCATGTTTTAATAGTAGGGGAGAGAGTTTTTGTTCATAATGAAGGGCATCCAGTGTGTCACCTGGGAAGTTTTAAGACCGGTTTTAAGATTAACCACTGAAATCTGCATAATAATGACTCCTAAAGTTTCCTCTATACCTGGGTGTACCTGACTATCTTCTAGCCCTGTCCTAGCCCTGACTTCACCCCATTCACATCTTCCTGAGTAACCAATTGGTATGATCATTTCTGACGTTATTTCTAAAGTACTAATTAATTTAGCCCTGGAAACTTGAATAAACGTAAGGAGGTTAGGATAATAAAAGGAAATCCTTATATGGCATATGTTCTGAGATCTTTACATCTTTAATTCTTTTAATCCTCAGAACCCCATAAAGCAGTCATTCATGTTTGCTTGTTTATTTGTTTTATAGACAAGGCATAGAGGAGTTAAGCAAGTTGGCTCAAGAACACAGCTAGAAATTGATGCAGCAGGAATTCTTTATTTATTTATTTTTTTTTTTTTTTAAAGATTTATTTTATTGTTTTTGACAGAGAGAGGCAGAGAGAGAAGAGGGAGGGCCCGGAGCAGGGTGCAACTGGAATTTTAACCCAGGCAGTCTAGTTCCTAAATCTGTACCCTTAACTCCTAGGCTACCTCTCAAAAGTAAACAAACACACACAAGCAATTTACACCAATTACATTTGGGATTTTTCAGTCCTTTCCAGTTTGGTCTTTAGTCATTGAAGAAGCCACCCAATACTGGAGATGAGTAGAATGAAGCCTTCTCATGGAAGGTCAATAAAAATGGGCTGAGTGGATGAATGAAATACTAAGGCCCTCTACGTTCTTACAGATTTGTTAACCTTAGATCACCCTCAGTCAGCAGGCCTAATGCTTCCCGGTTCTCCTTGCTCTGAACACAGGTTTTCTACAGACATCTATCTTCCTATTCTTTGCACCTGCTATAATGACACTACAAGTGATCTGGTGTTCATCTGTCCTGGTGCTTTCCTCTCTGGTCCGGTCCATCTGCTCTTTTGAGGCTGCCTTACCTGCAGAGTCTCCAACGGAGCCACAGTGGCTTCTGCTTTTTGTAATAATGGTGAAGTATTTTCAACATACAAAAATATAACACTGCTCAGCTAAAGAACTAAAAACATGAAAATGACTGATTAAACTGAAGTTCCTTTGAACCCTGCACGATTCTTTTTCTGCTTTTCCACCTGAATTAACCACTCTCCTGAATGTAGGGCACGTTATACTTTTAATATGAATCTAGAAACAATATATAGTTCTACATAATTTTAAAACTTATACAAATAACACATTGTCCATATACTACTATTAACAATGTTTAAAGTGAACAACTTTGTCCCCACCCCACAAGTTAAGAAAAAGAACATTGCGATGACCGCAGAAGCCTCTTCGATTCCAACCCCCTCTTGGGCTACTATCCAGACTTCGGTGCTGCTCCTCTACTTTTTTTAATGGTTGCTACCACTTGTGTCTATATTCCTAAAGCAAGTGTTACTCAGCTGTTTACTATCTTATATAACATTTGTATATATTCTTCTGACTTGTTTCCTCCATTCAATATTTTATAAATTCTTCCACAGCAGTTCACATAACAGCACTTCATTTGTTTTCACCAGGGTATCCCACTACCTAGTATCGCAGTTCCACAAATGACATGTTCTCCAATTTATGGGATTTTTTTTGTTTGTTGTTTTAATCTTTCTGTCTTTTTGTTCTAAATATGCTTAACCATACGTATGTGTGTGCATGCGCATGCATGAAAGAATCACTCTATTCTTGTTCTGTAATTCTGGTTTTATGCCGGGAGGGACATTAAATTTACTCAATTCTGTATTTTCTCAATTTAGGTTTAAGCTCAGCCCCCAAATAGTGGAAAGTACTTGCAAAGTATATCTGTCTTTCTGTGTAAGCCAAATTCAATTTCTCTAAATTGCATGCACGTATGGGTGCACATGCAATATCCTGCTCCGAATTTCTTTTTATTCTAATCTTTAAAAACAAGAACTACAAAAACCTACCCCTTGGCAGTCCCCCACGTTTAGTAATTCACATTGTCCTGGACACCATGGCCCACTGCCAACGGTATTAGAAATGGCTCCAATCAGCCCTCTGATCACCAGGCCTTGTGTCTGCCCAGGGCTGACTTGGTCCACCCAGAGGGATGCCTTTCTCTGATTGGTCTTTGCAAGGGACAAGGGGACACATTTTGCAACTTTCTATCCATTTTTGTTCCAAATGGGAGAGTACCATTGTTATCTGTTCCATTTAAAATAGTACCTCAGGTCAGCCTACACCTAACTGATTGTGTAAACTTCTGATAAGGAGCACACAGGGGTCCTGGAATCTTGTATTATGAGGGTCCCTCATTCCTCTCCAAGTCTATAGCATTTTTTTACCATTCTAGACCACAATGCATTATAACTAGTGAGTTCATCTGCCAGCTCCAGAGATTTTTAGCCCCCAGAGGACAAGGACTTTGTCTCTTTCAGCTTTATATCTTCAGAGCTGCACAAAGTGCCTGATACATAGTAAGTGCTCAATATATGATTACTGAATGAAGACTGAATTGTATTTTACAGTTTACAAAGCACTTTTATTATGTTATCGCCTTGAATGCTCACAGCAACCGTGTAAAGTGATCTGGGCGATTTTGCAGATGAGGAAACTGTGACGTAGAGAAGTTAAGGCCACACTCATGGTTAGTTATGCACAACTTTAACTTGGGCCTACATAATCTCAGACCAATGTGCTATCATACCTATCCAAGCAATCCTGGTCTTGATTGGCACTAACTCCACACAGGACTTCTAACGAATTAAGAAAAAGCACCCTCATCTGGGTGGATGAATTACAAAAAGTTCTTTCTTCCCAGTGAAAAGATTACAAGAAGATCTTCCTTCCTGCTGGCTAGGTCAGCCCCACCAGCACGCAGGCCACCTTGGCCGGGCAATTCTGTCCCACCCAGTTGGACATGGACACACATGCAGTGCAATGTGGGATAGCCCATCTGTAAACTGAAGCTCGGGGATTCCCTGGTGACTTTGTTTTTAAATTACAAAGGGCTTATTTTACTTATTCTAATATATTTTTATACTGTAGAGATACTGTTCTGATTTTATTTGTTGTTTTTAAGATTTGTTTTATTGTTTTTGACAGAAACAGAGAGACAGAGAGAAAGGGGAGAGCCCAGAGCAGTCTCCATAGTTGTACATCATCAGTTTTCAAAATGAATTCCTTCCACACAGGTGGGCAGGGGCCGCGGAGGGCAGGAACCAGGCTCGGGCCTCCCCCATGGGAGGCACGACCCCTCGAGCCAGGGGCTGAATCGGGAGGATGAGACTGAACTGGGGACCTCCCACATGGGAAGCACACCCCAGTTCAGCATATGGGTCCACACAGGCCAGGGCTGGGATTCGATCCTCAGTCTCCAGGCTGCAAAGTGAGAGCTTAACCCACTAAGCCATCCTGGTTTCCCTTTATTTGGTTTTTGACCTTTTATAATGTATTTAAACTCAAATAACTGAGGAAACTTTTGATGACAGCAATATAGTTTTCCATATAGCAATTAAATATCTATTTTGTGTTAGCTACTTCTTTTAAATCTTTTTTTGTTTGTTTTGTTTTTGACAGAGAGAGAGAGAGATACAGAGTCAGAGAGAGAACTGAACTGGGGGCACTCCTCAGTTCAGCATATGGGTCCGCACAGGCCGGGGCCGGGATTCGATCCTGGGTCCCCGGCGCTACAAAGTGAGCACTTAACCCACTGAGCCATCCGGCTTCCCCTACTTCTTTTATCTTTTCTATCACCATCTTCAAATGCTTACAGCATTGGGCAAGGTAATTTTAAATAGATTTACAAACTCTTTCCCATAAATCTTCCATCTTGCATGAAATGGTAAATTTCCTTGCTTTGCTTCTGTTGTTTTGTTTTCTTTTAACAAGTTGACTCATAGCAATTTCTAGATTTGTGAGCACATTGTTTTTTATCAGCTGTCAATTTTCAGTAATTTCTTTTATTTTACTTTTAATTCTCTTGATTTCAAACAGAGAAGGTACCAAAGTTAACCACTTAGAAAGCAAACCTAATCCATAAACCATGCTTTATATCACACCACCAGCCCTGCACTGTTCTTCTTTTCAGGATCATTTAACAGATGTCAGAAATTGCCCTCCAGGCGCATGAAATGGTGGTGCCTCTCTTGGTATTAAACTCTCTCTCTCTCTCTCTCTCTCTCTCTCTCTCTCTCTCTCACACACACACACACACACACACACACACACACACAAAGGTGGGAGGGCAACTTTGCAAACTTTTTTGTAATTTGCTTTGGTCTTCTCCTGAACTTCAAAAAAAGAACCACAGCTTCATTTCCTGGTTTACATTTATTTCCCTCTCCTTACAAACTTAATTGAAGTTTCTTTCCTTACATCTTTTTTAGGGAATTGTTATAGATGCTTCTGGGATTTATAAAATAATTTCCTTCACATTAATGCAAAAATTATGTTACTTCCCAACTCCATAGAAACAAAAGTCATGATTCCAATTTTATTTTTCTCTTTTCTCTTTCCAAAAGGAACCTCATGTTCCTTTTATCTCACCTTTTCTATTTCTAAGCTTCAAGATCAATCTTGCTTGTATCCACATAAAAATTTCAGTTATAAAGTTAAAGAAATAAAAACATTTTTATTCCAACCCTCAAGAAAGCCCTTCAAGTTTCAGGGAAGGGGACAAAAACTCTTCCTCCTGATAGGAGTCTGGCAAATTTCTAGAAACTAGGTGACTTGAGGAAATGCTAAGTGAAGCTTGCTTGTCACAAAGACAAATACAACGTGATTCCACTTACATGAAATATCGAAAATAATCAAACTCATAGAATCAGAGTGGAATGGTCTTGCCAGGGGCAGAAGAAAATGAGTTACTAAGCAATGGGCCTAAAGTTTCAGTCAAGTAAAATGGATAAGCGCTAGAGTTCTGCTGTACAACATCGTGTCTATACTCAACAATGGTATATTCTACACCTTAAAATTTGTTAAGAGGGTAGCTCTCATGTTATGTGTTCTTTCCATGATAAAGTAATTAAAAAAAAAAAAGTAAAAGTAAGTTATGTAAGATAGGAGATACTGACTTGATCATCTTTAGAAATATAATCAACTGCGTGACCTCAGCATATTATTTGGGGATATGAACATCAGCAGCAGCAGAGCTAAATACAGAATTGTTATAATTTAAAAGAATTAAAAGAAATTGACCCTGATGGGTGGGATTGGGGCTGAAAAACAGTAGGGTGGGGACTAAGGTTTCTTATCTCAAGCCTTCTGTAATTTTTTTTTAAAGATTTATTTTATTGTTTCTGATAGAGACAGAGAGAGACAGAGACAAAGAGAGAGAAGGGGAAGGACCCAGAGCAGTCTCCACAGTTGCACATCATTAGTTTCAATGTGGTTTCATTTCACACAGGTGGACGGGGGCCGCGCAGGGTGGGAACATGGGAGGTATGCCCCCTCAATTCAGGGAATAAACAGGGGGATGGGGGGACCGAACTGGGGGCTTCCCACATGGGAAGCACACCCCAGTTCAGCATGAGTCCACACGGGCCGGGATACAATCCTCGGTCCCTGGGGCTGCAAAGCGAGCACTTAACCCACTGAGCCATCCTGGCTCCCCCCTGTAATTTTTTTTAATCAAGTGCATGTATTTATTAGTTTTATAAATTCTTTTAATATTTGCATTTAGAATAATATAAATGTCACTCAGATATCAGTTGTTCTCTGGCCTTCACAAGCTGACACTCCTAGTCTCACAACAGCCAATACTTAAGAGCCCAGCTTCTTCCCTGGTTTCCAAAAGAAAAAATCACTCCAAATTTGGAGATTTTTTAAATTCTTTATGGAGATTTATGGGACCATGGAGAAAGATCATATTACTTACAGACAATTGTTCTCCTAAATGCATTTTCCTAAATACAATCTGTAGATAATTTATGACACTATTAGGTGCACTTGATTTTTAAAACTCAAAAACCACATGAGGCTTATGGGGAAAAGCAACTGTCTCTCCCCCAACCTGCTTTCCCCTCTTCATCCATTCTCCAGGGTCACCCTCTTTTCACTCCTTTCAACTAACTCCATACTTAGTTCTTCTGGTGATTTTTACCTGAAAAAATCCTCCATTTGAAATTTCTCTTTTCAGGTTTCCTCTCTGTCTTCACAATTTGGCCCTCAAGGCCCACCACATAGATGCCCATCCCCTTTGCTAAAAGGAATTCCCAAACTCCTCTGGTTCAATGTTCTGGAGACAGCCCCCTCCTCAACCCTGGGGGCTCAACTGCAGGTCCCGGGCAAACGTGTCAAAGCCACCCTTCATCAAAGGCTTAGATCTCCCCACAGGTAACTTTATACTCACTGCACATAAAAGTTTCTCCTTCTTTTACACAAATAAGTAAAATATAGAGCAGAAAAGTCAATCATAAAAGTATGTTCAATGTGCAGGACCAAAAAAAAGATGCCAAGAAAGAATGGTTAATTCTAAGGAAATCAGGAAAACATTTTCCAGAAAGAAAAAAAAAAAAAAGTTTAATAAGCAGAGAAGGCTTTTCAGATAGGTGGGAAGGCCTGGGAATGGTAAAAACCACAGTGTCTTAGGGGAAACTATATTTTTAAATTATAAAGTTCAAGAGGAGAATATGTGAGAAATGAGCCCAAAACAGTTAATGAGAGTCAGATGGTCCTTATATACAAGGGTAAGAAGCTGGACTGAAGCCCACAGTTCAGTAGTTGAAAATTTAAGTGCCTATAAATGCCAAACAGATCATGTGAATGAGCAAAATGAGCTCATATAAATGAGGAAAAAGACAGGAAGTATAAGACCCTGTGGGAAACTAGAGAAATCCTACCCTTGCAAATGGAACTGTTTCTTAATAGAACATCCAGATTTTTCTGTCAAATTCTCCAATTTTTAAGTGTTGGCAACTATTGCATGTTTTTTTAGGCTCACAGTATGTGGTCAAATATATATACATATATATGCTTGAAAGTTGGTTTCAGCCAACAAACCACAAGTTTTCATGTCTTCTAGAAGCAATAGGGAACAACCATTATAACATTTTAAGACAAAGGGGAGCCATGGCCAAACCTGCAGTTTTAATGCTCGCTCTGGGGGCAGGATATGGAGTGGATTAGCTGGGGAGAGGAGACATTGAAATTGGATGTAGAGTGTGAAGGCTCTTGCAGTCGATCATTGGTAGATGTGCTGAGAGTCTAAACTAAGGCACCTCACTCTTCTCAATGACTATTACTTTTCCATGCAAGTAAGTAAAATGATCCTTAGCATTTCCACCAAAATTTGACACCCACCCCCCCACCCCACTCCCCTGCCAAATAATCACTGAGAACTTTCTTATTTCTGTAAATCTTAAGTGTTACATACACTTTCCCAGACAGAATGGATTTATCTCTTCATTACTTTGCATAACTTCCATCCTTTTTTCTTGTAAATGTACTTGCCAGTAGTAATAAAAGAAAAGATAGTACATCTGGCTGTAGCAAGGCAGCTTGTTGAACCTCTACCCTCTGCTCCTGTACTATATCAATCGTAGAAGCAAAGATACTCTCTGCAAATGGTTCCCACGTGCCCACATCTCTGAATATAAAATAAACAGTGCAGGTCATGAAAACAGAGCGTTTTAAACAGAGCATTCCAGCTGGAAAAATTATCTAAACATGAACCTTATTTTTACAGTCATTTAAAGATGTCCTTAATCTATCTATTAAATTAAATTTTGAAAAGGAGGAAAAATGGGAAGGGGGAGAGAGAGGGGAGGGGGAGGAGATTATTCATATATTTTTCCCTAACACCTAAATACTTCCCTTTCTATATGCTTAGATATCAGCATATTTTTCCAACACAAATTTATTGCATCTAAGCAACAGATACAGAGAAAAATTTAGCCACTTTTAGTATATTTTTAAGAATTCTCTGAACCAAATCTGTGCAAGACTGCAAATGTTATCTCTAACCTATGAAGCCAGTGAGAAATAATCATCCCTAGTTTCCACAGACAGAACGTGCCAGGTGCTGGCCAATCTTACTCTCCTCAAATTCCATGAGTTCACAGGGTATGCCCACATAGTAATTCCATCCCACTTGTCTCCAGAATAAAAAGGAAAAAATATACCACATCAGTATCACATTTTAAGACAGGCAATCTTTGAAGGTAATCCAGACAGACTTCAATGACATTATCAGCCATTTACGCCCTGACCATGCAGAAAAGAGCTCTGACCTGCTTTCCCCCAGGTTCTGCACTCTGGGCTCTGTTAGTACTTTTTCCAAGCTTTTTCGCTTTTCATAGAGATATATATATATATATATATATATGGATATGACCCAGGCGCCAGAGACCCTACTACACGCAATGCTGTAAAATGCCCTTTCTCCACAGAGATAGAAGTCAACACTCCCACCCACCAGGTGTGTCTTGGGTAGGCTTGTTCCTGCTTCTGTCCATGGAGTCTCAGCCTAGAGAGAGTGTAGTTCCCATGTGAGATCAGAGTAGAGGAAAAATGAAATTCCTGGGAATCCTTCTGGAATTGTGACAAAGGGAGATATGTTCCAGACATTCTCCATTGAAAACCAGAATAGAGTTTCTCATAGAAATAATCATTAGGTTCTCAGGCAACTTCATAAAATCCTATGTAACCCCTAATGTTCTCCAAAACTTCCAGCAATTTCTATGTAAACCATCTGCTCTATTCCCATTATTCCCCGGGTTGTTTTTTCTTTTTTAACTGAGGAGCATGGCTATAACCCTGCTTTGCCAGATGCTCCAGTCTTCTCCACTCACATTTACAAAGCTCCATTTGTTTTGTGTGACCCACCAGACATTCAAAACCCATGCAGGCTCAGCGGAGGAGCTCAGCAGTTCCAGTACTGCCTGTCCATCTCAGGCCACCGACAGAGAGTGCGGATGTCCCCAGCTCTTCCCTTTCCTTCTGTCCTTCAGCTGTGGTGGTAAATGAAAGTGTGAGGCCTCTTATTTTAAATGGTGGCAGAGGCAGGCCCATCTATATATGTAAATTTTATAGGTGATATCAAATAACTAACAGGAAAATAATAGTATGTTTATTAGGTGGCGTTGAGAAGACTGCTCACTGTTCAGGGAAAAACAACTCATTCTTCTGGATCTTAAGATTCCTCTCCCACGTGTTATTGGCGAGAAGAGAAGAAAACAAAGTAAGTGCACTGGATCCTTGAAATGTACAGACTACACAATTTCAATAGAGTGTGTCAACGTCTCGGGGTGTGGGAGGGTGACCTCCTAAAATACAACCCACGCGTGGCACGTGGTATGCCCTTGAAGGATGATGAATGTTCCACAAGCTCCTACTGGATTCAAGAAAGCCACCAGTGAAAGTCATCAAGCTCCTAGTGCTCGATCCACCTGGACATGCCACAGGCGAGGCCCCCTCCAACTCTAACTTTCCCTAAACGACACCCCAAGGCTCCGAGTGCAGGTGTTCCCCTTTGGTCTCCTTGAGGGTACAGATGAGGCCATTTTATTCTTCAAGTTTCTCACCAACTCTATAGCTATTGTATAAATTCTATGTGTAGATTTCCTGGGGTCCTCTCTTGTGACTTTCAAAACCCTGTTTGAAGAGAGCAAGGAGGGAAAATGCTAATATTCAGTGATATCTTACACTCTTCTTTAGGCAGTGAGGATGCCTCAGAGTAACATGGGGAAAGTAATACAAGTGAGGAACGAAGGACACAAAGATTATTGCTTCTAGATTACAACTGTAATCCAGCACTATCCTTATATGACCATAGGGAAAAAGAGAGCTCATGACTTTTTTAAAAGCTGAGGAATTCTCTGAATGGTCCAACTAATTTCCCTGATCAAGCATTCTTGCTAGAAAAATGGGGTACTGTGGGAGGCCCACCCTGTGATAAAGAAAGTCAGCCTCACCCAAACCCTGTATTTGGGCTAAGGAAGCATCAACAATTCTTCAAAGAAAGTGGAAGCATTTTTCAAAGCAGGTAAAAGAGTAAGAGGCTATTAAAAAAAAAAAAAAAAAAGCATTGCAGAGATCGTTTTAAGTGATTCAATTAGGTGCTTAAAGAACATATCTTCTACAATGGGAAGGAACAGAAACCTATCCAAATATATGTAACATGTGTAATATTTGGATGGATATATAGCTTCCGTGCTGAGAATGTGATCAGTTTTAAGACTGTTTCTTAAATGAATATAGCTCGCAGTAAGTACGCCCACAGGTCACTGGGATCGGTCTCTGGCTCTAACAGTGGACGGAACAGACTCAAGGAGGCCCCTTCTTCCAGCATCCCACCACCCTCCAAACTCTTCTCCAGTCACAACCTCCAGGACCATCTTCACCATCCTCTGCCTCCAGAACCAGCCAACACCGTTTGTGCTGAGCTCCTTCCTGCCAACCAACCATGAGCTCCCAGAGTCCTCACAATGGTTCCAGCTAGGGGGAAGCCACCGTCAGCCACCTGGTCGGCTGGCCTCGGAGGGCCACCTCGACCTACCTCTCCCAGCTCCTATTTCCACCGCTGCCTCTGGCTCGAGGGGGGGGGGGGGGGGGGGGGGGGGGTATGAGGGCCACTTCTTCCAGGAGCGCAGAGAAGCACAAGGGTGTCCGGGGGTTGTTGAAAATGCAAAGCTAGGGCAGAGGCTGTGTCCTCTTCCAGGTTGTGCAGAAGCCCACCCAAAATGAGTGGGGGTAAAACCCAGGCTGCTATGGATGGTGCAGGGGTGCTGGAGAAGAAACTGAGCCAGGCCCTTGGGGATCTGCATGCCCTGGCTCTGCCTGCGCAGATCCCCGTCTCTGTGCCTTCCAGGAGAACTGCTGCCTAAACGAGGGAGTGAAACTCACCGAGACAGTGACCACCTGACTAACACCTGCTGGGTGCCCCCGGCTGGGCCCAGTGAGTAGCTCTTCGAAAGGCTCACCCTCAAACAAGACTAGGAGCCTCCCCAGAGACCAGTGGCCTTGGAGGGGCCCCTCTACATCCCCCTCGTGACAGGGTTTCTACCTGAGCTTCTCCCTGCAGCCAGTAGGCAGTTTTATAACCACCCTGGATCCAGCCTTCTCTTGAGTGGGGGGAGCCACATGGAAATAATAAAGCTTTCAGCAGAAAAAAAAAGAAAAAAAGGTTCTAGCCTTGCAAACTATTTGCAACAAGAAGTTTCTTTCTACACACTCTATAATCTAAAATACAAGGATTCCAGCAAGTAGAGTGACTCAGTGATTGTATTTAAACTGTTCGTTGTCCTCAGAGAACACATTAGGAGAGGATCAATCCCCTCAGGTCTTAAAACTCCTCAAAAGGCTGGTCAGTTTCACAGATAACAAGGAAGGCCTGGGGGACCCTGGAATTGAAAGAAAGAGAATTCTCGGAACTAAATTTATTTCCTGGCACATAACTCATCCACACCCAACTCCACAGAATACAGAACATGGCATCTGGAACTCAATGGTGTTATACTGAAATGCCTGAAGCCAAAAGAGCCAGCTGATGTTCTTAATAAAGAAAGGCAAATAAAGTTTTCTGAATTGTCCATAAAACTGGACAATATATCAGCTCTAAGAGTCCCTGAATGTTTGGGATTCTACTAATATCTTTACTGGTAAAATCAGTGTCTAATTCTGATGATTAACAATAATAAATGGTTCTTTGGAAGTTGACTGAAGATCTTTTCTACCAAACCCTGAGCAAACAAGGAAGTATGATCAAACAAGTATTTGCAGCATTAGAGACATGTATAATAAAAAGTGTTTGAAAACATGCTTAAAAATAAGATTCATAATTATGCAAGTGTAGTAAACTTGACAGAATTTATATAGCTCTGTGCCTATTGCACACAGCTGGTCTGCTCAGACTTTAGCAGGTCTTGTTCTGTAGGCAACACAGAAGGTGTGGTAAATTTTGAAAAATGGCCCCAAATTATTCCCCTTCAACCAAAGGTAGAGTCTGCTTCTTCACACTTGACTCTGGGTAGGTCAGGTGACTTTCTTTGACCAATGTGACACAAACAGAAGCTTAAAAAGTGCTTTCACAGTGGAGTTTGTCCTGGGCTGCTCTTGGAATTCTGTCAACATGTGAACAAACCTGGACTATTTTGCTGGAGGACAAAAGACATATAACCCAGGCACATCAGACAGACAGCCAACTCACCAACTGATTATAATGAATTTCCAAAGCTGAAACTAAGTAATTTGTATTAGAATCACAGGGGGCACACGTTCAGTCCATAACACAGCTGAACCTTATCAGATAAAGGAATACTGTAGTAAGATGAGATTTTGAAGGAGGGCTAAATGTATTATGTATGTGAGAGAAATGTGAATTTTTATTCTAGAGGGTTGATTGTGGTAGGTACGAGTAGCTTCAAATATGGCCACCATCAATTTCTTCCCTCCCTGTGTGCATATGCCACATATCATAAAGAAACAGAGTTACTTTCCCCTCATCAGGAATCTAGACTAATTCAGTGCCTATTTTTCAACTGTAGAGTATAGCAGATGTGATGTTTTGGGACTTACAAACATAAGCCTTAAAAGAACTGGTTAATCACACTGTCTTCTGCTATAAGAAGCCCAAACCATGTGGAGAGGCCAACTTGGGAGAATCAAGGTCAACCAACCCAGCCCAGTTTCAGACCAACTTCTAGCACCAAAGAAGATAACTTAGATATTCTATATTACTTGAAACTTTAGATGCCTATAGCCCCAACCATGGAACAGAAGAGTCAATCACCCAGATGGTCCTAATCAAGCCAAAGGATCCTGTGCATTACTACAATGTTTGTTTTTTAAGCCACTAAGTTTTGAAGTATTTTGTTATGCAGTAATAATTCTCAGGTGATAAGGAATATGAACATAGTATTTGTTGATAATGAAGTCAGGTCATATGATTGGAAACATCTATTTTAAACCAATGTGTTCTTTCCTCCAGGAGAAATAGGCAGGTTACGCAGTGAATTCATAAAGAGACAATTCTAGAACCCATCTCTCCTACCTTACCAATCTGTTCAAGCCAGAAAGCAAAATCACCAAACCAACCTCTGTTCTTTAAATCAGTCACATTTCAGAATTACTCATAAACATGATATAATTTCTTTTTTAAAGCAGGACAGCAATATCTTAGAGTAATTCTACAATAGCTAATGTAGAATTTCTGAGAAGATATATCTATGTGATAGGTATGAAGTAATATTAGATAAATTTATTCAGATGAAAGATTTAGAGAATGTCTCTCTTCATATAAAACTTCAGAAGAGAAAAAGTTGATGGAGGAGAAAAAAATGTTCATCTAAAAACTTTTCTATAAAGAACAGGAAAAATCTGGCTGTTGTTCATAGTCATTTTTCAGGTGGCAAGGAGATCTGGAAACCATATGTTGCTATTCAAGGTGAAGAGAATGCTCATGGAAAGTTAAGTCTTCAAACAGCTATACTGTGACTGGCGATTCAAACTAAAGCTACCTAAAATGGTGATCTCCAGGAAATCATTCTCTTACCTTTTGAAGGATCATGAAATAAACACTCTTTTTCTCAAAACTTTTTTTGTGATAAATTCTCAAGCAGGTTCACAAACATGACCTCATCTGCTCACCTTTGATTTCTCTACCAACTATTTTATTCTTTGGGAGTATAAACCATAGGATTTGTAGTCACGTCAACTTAATTTTTTTCTTTTGAAATAAATATGTATTTTAAAAGCTTTGGAGAAAAAACATTTGGCAACAAGAGTTTGATTTTATTATACATTTTGAACAAATGACACACAATAGAGAAAAATGTGACCATTTCACTGTCATACCATTGTAACTTCTTAAACAAACTGGACAAAATTCAATATTTGCAGTTTAAATGACACCACGTGTCATATTATATAAGTATTCAACTGACTTGCTCAGTGTTAGCCGACAAAGTGTCAAAATCTAGAGGAAAATAAAATGTTTAAAAGGAAGATATATCTATTTTTGGTAATTATATACTACTATTTGTATCAGAATAAAAGGACTGCAGGCTTTAATCAAATTGCATGTTTTGCCTTGGCCCCTGGCCCAGAAGTAAATATTTGCTGTTAATTGCTAATTAAGCCAAAATTAAGTCTCAATTCATCACTTTAAATGGTCTTGAAGGACTACCCCTTTCATTCTTCACAGGCCTTCGTGAGTTGTACATTATAATTTTTATTTTTCTTGATTTCTGGATCTTTGAGTCTCTTTTCACATGAGAACTTCTTAAATAACCTCCCCTGTCCCTTTTCTCTTCATAAAAATTCAGTAAACTTGTAACCAGAACATTGTGTGTCACGATGTTTTTATCACCATGAAAGGAGACATGGTTTTCCGACTATAACCACAGAAAGTTTAATTATGCTTTCTCTCAGCAAAACATGAGAATATTAAATATCTAATAAATGAGATATTTAGTCACAGAACACTAAATCTTCCAAATCAGCATTCTTATGAGCTTAAAGATTAATCTGGTATCTGGATAAATTTTTCTCAGAAATATGTGTGGATTAAACAAAAGGGGAAAGATTTAAATTTTTTTAATTTAGGTTTTGTTAAAACAATTTAGACAGCTATTTAACTATCATATGTATCAACATTAAATTATCTATTGGTTCTCAATAAAAAAATATTTTCTTCAATTTATGTTCTAAAATATGCATCAATACCAAAGTAACAAATTTTGTGTGTGTGATGCTTAAGTTTATTGGGGTGACATTGGTTGGTAAAAACTACATAGGTTCCATGTGTACAATTCCACATTACATCGTCTATGCATTGCATTATGTGCTCACCACCCAGAGTTGGCTCTTTCCATCACCATATATTTGACATCCCCTCCCTATTCCTTCATCCCCCTCCCCCTTACCTTCAGGTGACCACTAAACTATTGACTGTGTCCGTGAGTTTTTGTTTCTTTGCTACTTTCAGATTTATATTCCACCTATAAGTGAAGTTCTATTGTTGAACAAATCTTCTTAGTGATAGTTTTACTATCAGAATTTCTTTTTAAAAAATTATACTAATAACCAATACTTACAAGTCCTATTGTTTACATTTCTATAATCTTTTCAAAAGCTAGGTATTGTTTTTACAGAAACAATCTTTATTGATAAAAAAAATTATATTTAAAAAAATTTTTATTGTTAAATTTATTGGGGTGACATTGGCTGGTAATAATTACATTGTTTCCAGGTGTACAATTCTACATTACATCATCTATGCATTGCATTATGTGCTTCCCACCCAGAATCAGATCTCTTTCCATCATGTTTTCTTGGGGAAGCCGGGATGGCTCAAAGGGTCAAGCACCTGCTTTGCAGACCAGGGTACCAAGAACTGAATCCCAGCCTGGACATGTGGACCCATATGTTGAACTGGGGTGTGCTTTCCATGCGGGAGGTGCCCAGCCCAATTCCCACCCTGTGCAGCCCCCCCCCCACCTATGTGGAATGAAATCATGTCGAAAACTGATGAGCTACAACCATGGAAACTGTTCTGGGCTCTCTCTCTCTGTCTCTGTTTCTATCAAAAACAGTAAATCTTTAAAATGTATTCTTAAAATTCATGCAAACACAGTCTTCATAACTATCATTACTAATCATTGCAAAATAGTCCACTAAGTTAGCAGAATATAAATTGTTTAATTTTCCCCATTTTTGATGTAGTTTTAATTTCTAGAATAAGTAGAGAGGTTAAGATAATCTCTCTAAAAATAGTTTACTCTTTGGATTTATTTCTGTAGGACAAATTCTCAGAATTATGATTACTGGGGGGAAAAAGTCTAAAATTTCTGTGGCATATTTTTTATTGCCAAATTGTTCTTTGATAAATCAACTTAAGGTGCCTCTAGAAAACAGTGATATGCCAGTTTCACCAGTCTTACCAATGTAGACTTTTTGACTTTTTTAAATATTTGTTTATATCAGTCTTAGTTTGCTTTTCTCCCATCAATTTTATATTATTTTAGGTAATTTTTATGTACTACCACACCATTGTCTATTTTTTATTTGAGGATTTAATGTTTTCCTTAAAAATATTTTTCTTTCTATTTGTTTTTGATATTAAGTTTTACTTTATCACATATATTTGCCACTTTACTTCTTTTGCTTTCTTTGCACAGTTTTGTCTGTATGCCTAAAAGGAAAAAAAAACAAACATCTAATATGAGGATAATCACACCACTTCTAATTTTTTAAGAACTTTCCTTAAATATTTAACACTCTAATTAACGGTGGTCAATTAAACAAGTTTAACATAGATGTTTCCTAACCTAGCTCTCACCAAGCAATTCTTTCAACTATGTGAGATAAGTATTCTCCAACTTTTGTCCTGTGAATAATTTCCTACCTGCAAGACAAACTGTGTAATGGAAAGATTATAAAGAGATAGAAACCACTTATGTCTTTTCACTGTATCTCTTATGTATCTTTTGTCTTACTACATAGAAATTTTTTTTCTATACATCATTCTGAATACTAACTCGTCAGCTGTGACTAATGTGCTATTAAATCCTCCTATGTTCTTAACTTCAGTTTGTTTTTTATTTCTAAAATTTGTACTTTGTTTTTTTATATTTCCAGCTTTCTGTGAAGGTTCTTAATCTTGTTTTTTTATTCTTTTAAAGATAATTAGCACAGTTATTTAAAAATGCATATTAACTCTATTAATAATGAATCCCATGAGTCCATTGCTGTCTATTTTATTGCTTCTCTTCATTTTCAGTCAGTCTTGCCTCCTGTATATCTGTCACAGTTATTTATGATTGAGTGCCTGACATTATACATGAAAAGCACTGTAAAAATTGTTTAAGGTTTAGGATGTTCTCTTCCTCCAGAGAGGATTTTACATTTGCCTCAGGCATAAGGCTGATAGCAATACCTTATCACGTTGATCTAATCAGGAAATGAGATGATTAAAAGCTTGGCTTCATTCTCTGAGAATTGTTGTATTTCTGATTCAACCTTGGTCCTATGGTGTAGCTTTTTATGGTCCTGACTCAAAATTTGGGAGGCATCCACCAGTGTTCTCTGTTAGTGGGCCTGTAACCCAATTTTTGTCCCACTAACTTCACATGTCTCTCATCAAATCTATGCTTAGCCATTGAGCAGACCCCTTCTGGAATGTATTGGCCTTTTCATGGGAAGAGCACTCCCCATTGCTGGACTCAGCTCTCAGAATTTCCTTCTGGATATTTACTGCCTCATTAGCTCTCCCTTGATTTCAAGTATACTTTGTTTATATTTTGAAAGATGTTCTAGATATTCTTTAAAAAATAGTCTATCTGACATTACTGAAAGTAGTATCACCAAATTTTTCCTCATTATCTTATTTACTCAATATATTTTGTTTGATTTCCTTATAGTTCCAGTACTGCAATTTTTTGTCTTTCATTTTCCATGAATACCGTATATTATACATGAAAGTAAAGACTTTTTAATCTTCGGCTATTTTTTTCCTCAAGATTCTGTGTGCTTTTTTTCTGTCTCATTAGTAACAGATTTCCTATATCCCCTCACTTCAGACTGTAAATTCTCTATTTTGGGGGAGGAGAAAAGGAAAGGGGATCTAAGCCCTTGTTATTTATATTTTGTAGCCCTTTTGAACTACAAATTTTTCATTGATTGAGATGCATTATTAGCATGCTTGCTTTGAATGTATCTTGTTGATTATGTGATCATAAATAGATGTGTTCTGTGATTTCATCTTGGTAGGCTACACAGGTTTAATGTTTTCTCAGTCCTATCTTTATACACTTTGGTTGGATCTCCGTTACTTCACCCTTCAAAATTTTACCCCTGTGTCTTCTCCCTAAAAACACATAATGCCAATGTAGTCATGAAAAAAAAAATCAGAAAAGAAAAAACACAAGTGAAAGAAATTCTACAAATTAGCTGGCCAGTACTCCTCAGAATAATTGTCAAGTTAAAAATAAATAAATAAAATATACATATACATATATATATATATATATATGAAACTGTCACAGACAATAGAAGCCTCAGGAGACATAAAAGGGACCTTGACATACCTCGGGTTCTTGAGAGATTGAGAAGTTTTTAAATAGTCACTGTGGGGAAAGGTGATATTGCCAACAAGGGAACAGAAGGATAGCTAGGCAGCATGATAGCCCAGTAAAAATTAGGTTCTGAAACTCAGAGTACAGCCTACTCTGAATGCCAAGTATGTGGTAGGTATTGTTCTAGAAACCCAGAATACAATGTTAATTGAGGCAAAAAAAAATTTGTTTCCAAGACATTTAAATTCTAAAAAGATGATACTGAAAATGAATAAGTAAACAACTAAAGATTATTACTTCAAATAATATTAAAGAAAATAATGCTATTAATAAAATAGGATGCTATGAAGATAATGATGAAAGATGACTTAGTTAGATCGGATGTTCTGGAAAGACTTTCTGAGAAGTGGCAGCACAGTAGCCAGTCACCAGGGGAGGGAAGACTGTGTGGAAAACCTTTAATTGGGAAATCCCAAATTAAGAAAATATGTGTTCAGCTCCATCTGGAATATTTTACAAGCTGAGTGCCATGAAGCACTCTCGGTTCTAAGGGGACATGATAGTAAAGTCAATAGGGTGTATTCATACCAAAAAGGAGCTACAAAGAACCCCCTGGTTTGCCTACAGCTCCTAAGGGGATGGAGGAGATCCAGAAGTTTCCATGGTCCCCACGTGGGTAAGCACGGATGTCTACCTGACAGGAAGCCGCCATCTGTAAGGGAAAGGTTAATACACTACAAAGCTATGGCATGAACCTCCTGACTGAAGTAAAAGAGGACACAGCTAAATTTGAGAGCCATCCCTTTTGCCAAGTTGTTTAGCGTGAATCAAACACACAAGCAGAGTGCCTGCCATTCGCCTCCAGGTAAAACAAGCCGGGGAAAGACCAAGAAAGGAAGTGTTCCCTCCTAGCTATGTTAAACGGCAACTGCGTCGGCCTGGGGTGTTTAGCCTTGGGACCTGGAAGGCATCTTGAGAAGGGGCTGTGTCTGTAATAAAGTCGTCTGGGGGAAGCCGGGATGGCTGAGTGGGTTAAGCGCTCACTTTGCAGCCCTGGGGACCGAGGATCGAATCCCGGCCCCGGCCCGTGCGGACCCATATGCTGAGCTGGGAGCTCCCCCAGTTCAGTTCTCTCTCTCGTTCTCTCTCTCTCTCCCTCTCCCTCTCCCTGTGTCAAAAAATAATAAAAATAAAGTCTGTTTCATCTCATGAAATATATATATATATAAAATAAAGATATTTTCAAAAATAAATAAATAAAGTTGTTTAAACTGGGGGTGCCGGGTTAGCTCAGACGGATGAGTGCTTGCCTTGCAACCACGAGGTCCAGGGATCAAACCCTGGCCCCAGCCCCAGGTCACACAGGTGTGCTGAACTGCAGCACAACTGGCAGCCACCCAGGTGGTGGTGAAGATTCTCACCTTCCATGTGGGAGGCCCCAGTTCCCATGTCCACCTGTGTGGAAT
Organism: Craseonycteris thonglongyai; assembly: GCA_004027555.1. NCBI lineage: Eukaryota > Metazoa > Chordata > Mammalia > Chiroptera > Craseonycteridae > Craseonycteris > Craseonycteris thonglongyai. The sequence continues at coordinate 26,399 of PVKE010002966.1, forward strand.
GAAACTGTGTCACAACTAATGACGTGCAACTACGGAGACTGCTCTGCACCCTCCCCACCTTCTCTTTCTCTCTCTGTCTCTCACCTCTCAAACGATAAAATAAATCTTTAAACAAATAAAATAAAATTGTTTGACTGAAGCTGACATAGCAATAATGCGATCGGACTAAGGAAAAAAAAGAAAAGGATGAAACTGACTAGACCAAGCTGAACTCCATTAGGCTGGCTGAGAGGTCAGACTGATCAGAAATGAGTCCTTATCAATTTTAACTATTTTTTAAATGTCACTAAAAAACATAGCGACTTTGAACACACTGGAGACCAGCATCGTGGTGACTTTCAGTCAGGTTTCTTCATTATATGCAGACCTTGAACGACAGCTAAACGCGGGGCGCAGCTCAGCTGCTTCTGCTCAGTGATCACTCCTGTCAGAAAGCCAGAAAAAGCTGTGCAGTAAACAAGTGACATATGTCCTAATTACGTAAGCTTAAGGCTAGTGGTATGTTTTTTGATACTTTTTCATTTTTTAAAAAAGAATCTTCCCGGTGAGATGCAGTAATTACCTTTAAAAGTAGAAATAAGTCATTGGTTTAAAATTAAATTTAATGAGAAAATATAATAAGTAAAACAAGATTGCCTGATGAAAAGGGCCAATTTGGCACTAAGTGATACTCAATTCATGGTCAAGCACACCACTGTAGCAACAACACGTGAAAGGAAAGCCTTTGCCTATACATTTCATATGAAAGTTTTTGAAGGCAAGAAATTACAATGAGAACTATCTGTCACCCGGTTTCATTTTAAGGTGACAAAAATGGCTCACCTTCTTGTATTTCATGCAATGAAATCTTGCCATCTTTAGTTCTGCTAAATTACATGATTTTTGAAACAAAACACAAGTTCCAACAGTAAGGAACTCTGATGTTCCTGCCTAATTGAACTACTTAGCGTCATCAACAAAAATTTTTTGTGAATAAATTTTAAATTTGACAACAGCTGCTTAATAGGACCATCCAAAGTTATAAATGAGGAAAAGAAAAATTCTACCAGAAAGGACTTTTATTAAAGTCTGGGCTATGTTAAGCAAATTTTTGCAAAAACATAATTACCATCCTTTTCTGCTGGCATTTAAGGTGAAACAAGTACAAGTCATTCAGCATCCTTGGATCAAGGAAACCAAATGCCAGGTGTGCCTTTGGTATTAAAACAACCAAAAATGCCCTGACATAGTTCTAAATAGCCTTGAGGGCCCATACCACACTGGTTAACATCACTGATGAATCCCCAAAATACACACTGAAAATACATATCTGGTGAACACCCTTAAAGCTTAGGTTTTACAATTTAGCTGGATGAAAATGTGGATTTGCTGATCTCTGTTTTGCTTATTTTCCTACAGAATTGCAGATGACCACATGAAAGATTTATTAGATAAAACACAACTGGACGGAAAAAAGAAGTTTTTAGATAAAAATATAATACACCATTGAACAACAGCAAAAATACAGCCATGCCTATTCTAAGGATATGAAGAGTTGCTCAGATGAAAGCAATCGCTGCAATATGCCTGTACTATGCCTGTACTGTACTTGTGCTAAATTGTTGTCTGTGCAGCATTGTGAAAGAAGTTGGCTACAGTCATAGAAACTGTCAAATTTATTAAAGCAAAGTCTTTAAACTGGATTTTCTGAGTTATTTTAATGATAAGGGTGGTAAATTCCAGAATGTATGCTTTCATACTGAAGTTTTTAGTAGTTTCAAGATTAGGTTCTGGAATAGATTTCAAATAAAAATGTAAATAAGTTGTTTTTTTTTTGTTGTTTGAAGAAAACTCCATTAATTAAATATCTCTCAAATGTAACTTAGTTCTACCAGCTGGAGTATCTCCATGCTATTTTAAAGCAGCTGAATGGGCTCATATTGGCAGTTCATGGTCCCCATGTTACTGCTCACAACAGAGAAGGAAGTGTCAGCAACAAAATTAAAACCAAGTTTAGACTCAAAATACAAAATAACACTATTTTTATTCTTTGGACATTTTGAGGGAATGTCAGCCAGAACAAACCACTAATGAGATGCTTTTAAATGGCACCACTGAATAACTTGGGAAATTAAGACATTTAAAATAATGCCAGCCAAATATAATGGTGATTTAAGCCTCTTCAGGAGTCCATTCATCAACTTCTTTTAAAAAGTGAACCCTCTCCAGTAAGGAAGGAGAGTGTTTTTAGGGTATTCTCAGTATTTTAACATTGATACATACATTTCTAAATCTGGCTATTGCAGACCTCAGGATTAGTTTAACTGAAGGAACTGAGATTGAGATTGCAAACTGCCGTGATTTAAAAAAATTTTAGGGGAAGCTGGGATGGCTCAGTGGGCTGAGCACTCGCTTTGCAGCCCCAGAGCCCGAGGATCAAATCCTGGGCCTGGCCCAGGAGGACCCATATGCTGAACTGGGGTGTGTCCCCAGTTCATTTATTACTGGGGTCTATGCGGGAGGCTCCTGGCCCAGTTCCTGCCCTGCGCAGCCCTGCACCCACCTGTGAAGGGAAATTATATGGAAAACTAATGCTGTCAACTATGGAGGCTGCTCTGGGCCCTCCCCCTTTCTCTCTGTTTCTCTCTGTCAAAAACAATAAAAATAAATCTTTAAAAAAAAATTTATTATTTTTTTTTTTTTCTAAACTGAACTGGGGGCCTCACCGCATTCAGGAAGCGTACTCCAGTTCAGCATGTGGGTCCACCTGGGCCGGAGCCAGGATTCGATCCTCGGTCCTCGGGGCTTCAAAGCAAGCGCTTAACCCGCTGAGCCATCCTGGCTTTCCACCCCACAAAAAAATTCTTTTTTTTAATAAAGGGATGCCAGGATAGCTCAACAGGTTGAGTGCTTGCCTTGCAATTGCAAGGTCTAGGGATCGAATCCTGTTCCCATCCCATGCAAACTCATATGCTGAACTGGGGCACAACTGGTAACCACTGAGATGGAAGCAAAGGTTCTACTTCCTATGAGGAAGGTCCCCAGTTTAGTTCCCACCCTGTATGGCCCCCACATCCACCTAGGTGGAACAAAACTATGTCACTGCTAACGATGTACAACTATGAAGACTGCTCTGGGCCCTCACCCCTTCTCTCTCACCTTCTCTCAAACAATAAAATAAATCTTAAAAAAAAAACAAACTTTAATCATAGTTTTATACTTTCTTATCAGTGTGAAACATTCTTTTCATATTGTTCTACCAAACAAAATACAGAAGATATTACTATCATATTGCAATTTTCACCAGTAACTCTTACTGTTGAACTGTATCCCCTAAAATTATCTGTTGAAATCTTTATTTAAAATTAGGGTCTTTGCAGATGTAATCAAGTTAAGATAAGCTTATACTCAATTTAGATGTGCCCTAAACTAATGTGTTCTTACACAAAGACAAAACAGAGGCACCAGGAGATCACTGTGTGAAGACACAGAGACATGCAAGCAGAGAGGGAAGGTGGCCATGAGGAAAATGAGACAGACGTTGGAGTTGTGTGGCCACAAGCCAGAGAACACCTGGAGCTAATGGAGAGGCAAGTGTTCTCCTCGAGAACTTTGCTCAGAGCATGGCCCTGCCAACACTTTGATTTTGGATTTCTAGCCTCCAGAACAGGGAAATAACAAATTTCTGTTGTTTATTTATTTTATTTTTTTCTGTTGTTTAAAGCCACAAGTTTGTGGTAGTTTGTTACAGCAGCCCTAGGACTATGATACAATTCCCTTTTCAATTGTTTAAGAACACAAAATTACCCTTGTTTTTATTGATAAATTTTTTAATAAAGGTTATTAATTTAGAATTTATAGATTATCTAATAAAAGCTAGCTATACTTTATATTACGTACTGGAGTCTATGTAAGATTACATTTGATAGGAGGATGCTGCAGTGAAAAAAAATATATGATGTCTAAATTCACTACCTCAGTTCAATCACACCATATGACAATCAGTTCACTAAGATGTAGAGGGACAGAGAAACGACTTGCCCAAGACGACAGAGCAATTTTTGCAGTGGGTACTGAGCTAGGACTTTTACATCTCTTGATTTCTAACCTAGTATTTCTCTCCTGCCCCCTCTGGAATGAGCCTTCCCTCCAGGACTGAAAGCCAAGAAAGATTTGAAAAAGAGTCTTTTCTGCACAAGAATATTTAAATAGCATGGATCCCACACGATGCTCTCAAGAGACTGCCTTTCATATTTAAATAAATATTCACTCTTTATCCTAGACAAATCTAAGATTTGTCATAAATCTAAAATCAGTTCTCACATATTTGGGTAGAGGGCTAAATCCTGCCCTTTATGACAGCAAAAACAAACTTCAAACATAATTGTGTTCTATTGAGTTAGGAAAAGAAAGAAAAAAGAGGGGTATATATGATAGCTCCCACTCACAATATGAACAAAATAATTATATATTTTTTCACCCTAGGGTAGTACTTATTAAAATGAAGTTTAAAAGTACTAACATCCATATTTCCTATCATGCTTAGATCACTAAGGTATGTTAACCTTCAGGGGTTACTCGGGTCCTCATTCAGGATGATAGAAGTCTCAGTACTGTGTCTTGGACACTCTTCAGAAGTTTGATCCAGTTTAATTTCTTGGCTGAGTTTTTGCCTTTGTTGAAGTCTCTCCAAAGATTGAGGTCAAAGGAGCCTCACTAACAACCGGCAGCCATTCTCTCCAAACGGAGAAGTGACTCAAATGGGGAAAAGAATGCAGAGACAGCGATGCCTTTTTTGTTTCTACAAATCATCAACGGTATGGCAGGTCAAGCAAGCAGGGCCGCGATGGAAATTGTGTATTACATTTTAAAGAGGAATGTTAACAGGCTGGGACAAACTTGCAACTATAAAGATGGGTGGAATTTTACTGAGGCACAGGAATTAAAGGCTGGAAGTTCCTAAGCTTCCAGCAGCGTCAAGATATCCTAAGCAAAGAGTTCCTAGTAAATGGAGGCACTAGTTAAGAAAAAGGTATGGAACCAAATGTGAAAAGGGAGAAAAGTTCAGTTCTTGGTTATCGGAAAAATAAAAATAAAACAAAATCCTTCAAAGGAGTTTGTTTTCCTCATTGTTGAATTGCCTACTCTTGTTCTGAACTCAAACCATTATTCCAGAGGCACGAGTTCAGGACTGTTCAATCTTTTGGCTTCCCTGTCCAAATTAGAAGAACTGTCTTGGGGAAGCTGGAATGGCTCAGTGGGTTGGGCGCTCACTTTGCAGCCCCGGGGACCGAGGATCGAATCCCGGCTCTGGCCCGTGCGGACCCATATGCTGAGCTGGGGAGTTCCCCAGCTCAGCTCTCTCTCTCTGTCTCTGTCTCTGTATCTCTCTCTCTCTCTCTCTCTCCCCGTCAAAAAATAAATAAAAACTTTAAAAAAAAAAAAAAAAAGAAAAAAAGAACTGTCTTGGGCCACATGTAAAATACACTAATATGATAGCTGGTAAGCTAAAAACAAATTTCAAGAACATCTCATAATGTTTTAAGAATGTTTACAGAGTTGCGTTGGGCGCCATTCAAACCCGTCCTGGGCCGCATGCGGTCCATGGGCTGAGGGTTGGATAAGCTTGCACTAGTTGGTGACCCACCGCCCCAATAGTACTTATACCTCTTTTTTTTTCTTTTTTTTAACATTTTGTGTCTCCAGGCAGATCTAGAATTTTCCATAAATCCAAAAATCATTGCCCCTACCTCAAAACTCTCTCAATTAGCCAAAGAAGCACTCTTTCTTTGCACACCATTTCAACTGTACAAAAGAAAAGCTGCAAGCTGAGTTTCTTTTTAGACAGGCTTTGCAAACGCATATGAAACCTCAGGGCGACTGCCATGAACAGTTTTAAGATTATTTCATTCTTCCTTCAAGCTTTCAGAAAAAGCTTGCCACCAGATATGTTTTAAAAAATTCCACCTCACGTGAGTGATTTCTTGGCACAGAGAATCTTTGCTTTCATGTTATACTAAGAATGTGTGCACCACATTTCTTCAAAAGGCAAGTTTCCCCTCTCAAAAACAGAAACCAAGCTCATAGAACTTCTGGCAACCCCAGACTAAGCTACATTTAGGTATCCCAATTCCCTAGCTTTAGGACAGCTTGAATGGTGTTTACCTCAAACATCTTCATTGCTTCATCTGAGATGGTCAATATTGTGCAATTATGTTTTGGCTAACAGGGAAACAATCTTCTGTGATTCTTAATGCTAAAATCATAAATGCTCTTTCTTGCAGCAATGGAAAACATGACTATGACACTGAAAACTATGTTAACTGCCCCAATTCTCTGGACGAGAAATCAAAGGCACTTCATTGCGTAAATTGCCCGCCTCTGGAATCTCTCTTTCCAGGCAGACAAGAAGGGGGAGACATGGGCAGGACCTCAGGCAACATTCTGTTGACTAGAAGCACGTTGACATAAGAAAAATCGTTATTTTATCTCATTCCACAGAGAAGCATGCATGGCCTTGTTCCCTGTCTTTCATGGCCTAGTTAACAGTATGCACGGAGATCCAGAGAAACCAGTGGCCACTTCATCATCTTGCGAACATATCCCTCTCTTTCCTGCCTTTCACCTGAAATCATCATTGGGCTTTTGAGGTCAAACAAAATATATGATGCAAAACACCGAGAAATGCAGTTCTCCAGGGAATTTGCAGACTCGGTGTTTTGAAATTAATTTTACCCTGCCACAAAAAGTGTGTGAAGCAAATGAATATGTAATTTCATTTCTTTTATCTGGTATCAACAGAGAAGCATTAACATTTTCACGTAGGAATTTCTACTTTCTCCTATCTGCATCCTTTTTCCAAGGGAAGCCTTAGCACTCCCATGTTCCCCCCCCCTTTTTTTTATGTACAACAAAAGTGAGCTTTAAGATTATCAAAGATTTTGGAGTATTGGATTTTACACCCCATTTTTAGGTCAGAAGTGGTAGAAAGATAGGTGACTTGTCAGATGGTATTAGGGTCTAATCATGCCTCACTGATACACTTGCTGGATTCTGCCTTTTTAACAAGCGGCCAGTCCCTACTGACACTTTAAGTTGTTACATAATTCCATTATTGAGGAATAAACTAGTTCTTTAGATACTCACACACCACCAAAATACATTCAATCCAAATAAAAACTGAACACCAGTTAGACACAAATGATTTTTCTCACCACAGCAACTAATGGATTCTCAACAGTATTACTATTTTTGCTCAAGTGACCAGGGAGTTGAGTTCCAATGGCCTCATCAATGAACTTATCACACGTAATTAGCTAAGAATCAAATTGCTGCCCAAATTTCTTAACAAGAGCAAGGGGTCACAGTTATCTGTAGCTTTGTCGTACAAATCAGAAAATATCTGCTATTTTTTGTGGTTAGAAACTGAGTTTTGAATGTCTTCATAACAAAAGCCAAAAATACATGCAAAAATAATGTTTCTTGCCAACTCCATGTTAGTTTGTCTGCAACCATTAGCTGCCAGGAAACATAAGCACCAGGAGGGGGAAGAGAGAAAGATGGCACCACGGAACTTTGTCTAGCGGAGAATATGGACACGAGTATGATCCGGGCACTTTGGTGCCACAGGACCCTAAAGGCAAGTAAGAGGAACTGAACAGAGATAGAGGGCCACCAAGGAAGGCTGCTGAGGAAGTGACGTGCAAGCCACTATCAAAAGATGGAATGATGAAAGCCAGGTAATCCAGGAGGAAAGGTATGGAGTGTTTCAGTCAGAAAGAACAGCATGATTAAAGACATGGAAGCAGAAGAGGGCAGGGAGTGCTGGCGGAAGAGAAGTAAATCCAATATGGCTCCTCACCACCAACCAAATGTTCAGACAGGGAAAACAAAAGGGTGGAGAAGCAAGAATGCCCAAAAAACCCATATGCCACAATCTGTCAATATTGTTTTTTGAGATTTATTTTTTATTGGTTTTGAGAGACTGTATGAGAGAGAGAGAGAGAGAGAGAAGTGGAGAGGGCCCAGAGCAGTCTCCATAGTTGTACATCATTAGTTGTGACACAGGTGGATAAGGGGCAGCGCGGGGCAGGAACCAAACTGGGGGCCTCCCACATGGGAGGTAAGAAACTTCGCCACCATCAGGTGGTTGTAGCTCAGCACATGGATTTGCATGTGCCAAGGCCAGGATTCAATCCCTGGGCCTCCTGGTAGCCAGGCAAGTGCTCAACCTGCTGAGCTATCCTGGCATCCCCATGTCAAGGTTTTTAATGAACTTTTGTTTATCTAAGTGCTTATTAGCTTTCTATGGCAAGTAGTAAGTACTATAAAAGTGCAAATTAGTAAATAAATGCATAAATACAGAAATGCATTGTTGGCAGTCTTCGCTCTGCCAGGTCACTTGAGATCACCTGGCAAATAAACATGACAGAGACCCTCTCTACCTCAAAACAGGAAAAGATAAAAAGACCAGAATAATCTAGCTTCACTATCAGGCTGGACTTTAATGAATATGCTATATATTTGTGAATGGGATTTTTTTCTTAACTAGAGAGGAATTGAGAGAGAATTAATCATTAAAAAATAATACTTCAACATCAAAGTGGCTTGCGAAGCATCATTTGCAAAGCAAAACAATGACTTCCATAGGTTTTAATGATACAAAAGGGAATCAGGAATGAATATGCTTCATGACGCTCAGTAACAAGACTTAAATGTTTCATTTTTTAATTTTTATAAATCAGTTTTATTTGGTTTTGGTCCCAAATAAAAATAGTAGGGTTTAAAAAAAAATTCAATATAACATGATTTGGAAGAAAGGAATCTCTCCCTGTTATTATTATTTTTTTTAACATTTATTTTGTTTTTGACAGAGAGGAAGACACAGAGAGGCAGAAAGAAGAGTCTCCATAGTTGTACATCATCAGTTTTCAACATGGTTTCGTTCCACACAGATGAGCAGTGGCTGCACAGGCAGGAACTGGGCTGGGGAACCCACATGTGAAGCACACCCCAGTTCAGCATATGGGGCTGTACGAACTGAGGCTGGCATTCAATCCTTGGTCCCCAGGGCTGCAAAGTGAGCAGTTAACCCGCTGAGCCATCCCGGCTTCCCTCCCTCTTGCTATTGACAGGTCTTCCCAACTTTTTCCCCAAGATCATATAAGAATACTACATAGACTTGGAAAATGGAGAGAGGGAGTTTAGTCTGTGGTGGTTGTCATGGTTACCAGTGTTCCTTCTACACCTGAAGATACTGATAAGCACTGGTTGTCATCACTTCAGGGTAGCTTTGAAGTTCCAGCTGTCTGCTCCTCTTACCTCAGGCTCACCTAGAGAGATATTTGGTAATGCTCTCAAAATCAAAGGAAGCCCTCAAAGACAACGTCTCCACAGGCTTCCTGCAGTTTCGCTGCAACATGTAGTTATGGGCGCTGCAGGCCAATGGATATGTCGTCACCACTGTCCCCAAGATCATGAGAGCTCCTTCCTGAATCAGCCTTCAACCAACTGCCTTCATCCTCTTCTTCCAATTCGATCCCCATCAATGGGCCTGAAATACAAAAACCGACTTTCCCCCTTGGGGCTGGCAAGTAAAAGCAGGTTGGAGACCCACTCAGACCTTATAAAACAATGCTGCACTTATCTTCTGCAGTAGGAATGGTCATAAAGGATAGTTTATGCTTCCTGGGTAATACATAGCCGCAAAATTCAATCCTAAAGTGTCCATTACTTTCTTCTCAATAACTCACAACTGCAATGTCAGCATTTATCAAATCTCTCTACAAAAAAGTTTCTCTACAAACCAAAATGTTTCCACAAACATAGTCACATGTTAGTTCAATGTCAACATTGGTTTTACTTCCTTTTTCTTCTCAACTCTCCATGGCTATTTGTATTTATTTGCATTGTTCTTCCCATTCATGTGACATTTGACTTAATCCTTTGAGGTCTCTCTCCAACTTCCTTCAGGAATCCTATTATCATGCAGAGATCGCATTTCTTTTTGTTTTTTTGTTTTGTTTTGTTTTTGAGAGATACAGATAGAGAGAAGGGGGAGGGCCCAGAACAGTCTCCACAGTTGTACATCATTGGTTTTTCCACAGTTTCATTCCACAGGTGGAAGCGGGGCTGTACAGGGCAGGAACTGAGCCAGGGTCTCACCCCAGTAAGAACTGAACTGGGGGCACTCCCGAGTTCAGCACATGGGTCCACGTGGGCCGGGGCCGGGACTCGATCCTCAGTCCCCAGGGCTGCAAAGTGAGTGCCTAACCCACTGAGCCATCCTGGCTTCCCAAGATCGCATTTCTAACTCCCTATGCCACCTAGGCTAAATTGTCTCCTACTTCCTCCAAGGATGGTAGAAACTAAGCCTCTTTATCTAAATCATCAAGTACTCACCATTCCATTCCACAGTCCTCCCATCCTCACATATCCAAGTACATACAACAGAAACCACCAGTGCAATCACTCTTCAGGGCAGTATCAACTTTCAAGGATATTCAGGTAAGTCTAAATGGTCATCATATTGCTAGAACCAAACTACACTTTCTCTGTTCTTTGATATATAAGACTCATGTAGTTGGGAGGTTAGTGGGACCTCCCATGTTTCTAAAGAAAGAACCACTGAGACAGGAGATCAAAAACCAAAATTTTATAAGACAAAATAGTACTAACAATTTTTAAAAGAAATAAAACATACATACATGAAAAACCCACAAACTTCAATGCGAAGAGAGGGGAGCTTTAAGTAACTAGGAATAGAGTTCTGAGAAGTGGCTCTTCTTAACAAAGATGAACAATTTTATTTAAAAAAGTAAAGGAAGAGACAGCTTTAAAGAAAGGGATTGGGTCTTCCTGGCCTGTGAGAGGAACACTGTTTTTTCCTGGTTAGCTCTTATGCCGTTTCTCCAAATTTCCACTTTGTTCACCAGTAGCATCTCAGGATGTTTCTAGAGGGATTTAGGAGAATGTAATTGGTAGAGGATAAAATAATTATCTTGAACTAAATTTGCATAGTAATCACTCCAACTGTACTTAGATTGTATGTTACATGTCAACTAGAATAAACCACTGAAACATTTTCACTTATACATGAGTTTCAAAAAATATCCACTGCCCTTGTTAAATATGTATTTTTATTTGAAGTCATTTTGGGGGTGAGGGTGAACGAATTTTAAAGAAATTCCTACTTCATCTTAATCTTAAATCTCAGCAATGACCTCACCAGTGAATTCACCAGTTGATAACTTCTTTAGTCTCCTCATCCATAAAATGGGGATCATAATTATATTTGTCACATAGGAGTGCTGTGAGGACTAAATGAGTGCTAATTCATAAAGCACTTAAATCAGCAAATAGGATGGTTAGCATTAAACCTTCAATTCCCCCCAGCAAATCTATAAACCTACTAACATCTGCACTCACCAATTTTCCTTTTCTCTTCCTAAAAGTATCATGCTCTGGAGATCCATCTCCACCAGCCTTCTACAGGACACTGTATCAAGTACTTCCTCTCATTTCTGTATATTCAACCCTGTCCTCCCCATAGGCTCCTTCCCATCAAGAAAAACTAAATTTTAAACTCACTGATATCTCCACAAAAAGCCATTTTGTAGTATCTTTTCTACTTTTTAGACAGACTATTGCCATTTAGTAGTTATGGTCCAAAACCAAACTCATGAGCTACACATTTGTTCTCAGAGACCCTTGGGAATGCAGGTGTAAACACTCTCTGCGATGCCAGTCATATCAAAGTAAAGCACATACAATTGTGTACAGCGCACAATACTTAATAAATGACCATGCTACTGGTTTATTTACTATACTGTCCTTTAGTGTACTAACTAAAGTGTGCTGTAAAACCATATGCTGTTATGCCCACAGCTGCCTCATGAATCTCATGTTTATTGAGTCTCTTTACTGCATCACTTTCTGGTTTAAATATGATATTGCTTTATAAACTTAGTGTAATCTAAGTGCATGGTGTTTATGGTCAACAGTATAGTCACGTCCTTGTCCCTCACAATTGCTCACCACTCATTCACTGGCTCACCCAGAGAGACTTCTAGTCCTGCAAGCTGTTCTCAGTAAGTCCCCTGGACTTTTTCTTTTATACTGTATTTTCACTGTAAGCCACTTTTCTATGTTTAGATGTGTTACATAACTACCTACAGTATTCAGTATACTAACATGATCTACAGGCTTGTAGCCTAAGAGCCATGGGCTGTACCATATGGCCTACATGTGCAATAGACTATACCAGCTAAGTTCATGTAAGTATACTCTATGATGTACAGCATGGTGACTATAGTCATTAATACTATATTATATACTTGAATGTTCCTGAGAGAGTAAATCTTAAATATTCTAAGTGTATCAAATCAACTCATTGTACACATTTTCTGTTAATTTGTATATAAGTAAAGCTAGAAAATATAAAAAAGTAAAAATCTGACTCACATATTTGTTCCCCCCACCCCAAAAAGACTAATATCCAGCAATGGTGAAAGTGTAGAAGAATGATTATTTCAATATACCCTTCCTGGGATTACAAATTGATGTAGTCATTTTGGAAGTTAACTTGGCAGCACTGTACAAATCAAGTTTTGCCCCAGTAATTCCACTTCTAAAATGTATCCTTCAAAAATATTTCTATACATGCACAAAGATACACATAAAAGAACTTTCTCCACAGCTTGACTTTAGTAGAGAAAAGGCCCTGATTGCCTAGAATAAAAATGAATTACGGGGAAGCCGGGCTCAGTGGGTTGGGCGCTCACTTTGCAGCGCCAGGGACCAAGGATCGAATCCTGGCCCCGGCCCCAGCCCCAGCCCGTGCAGACTCATATGCTGAACTGGGGGTTCCCCCAGTTCAGTTCTCTGTATCTGTATCTCTCTCTCTCTCGGTCAAAAACAATAAAAGAATAAATAAATAAAATAAATAAAAACCATACAAGGAAACCCAAAACTTAAAAAAAAAAAAATGAATTAAATGAACAATCAAACATGTTTAGTGAGATGCTATGTAGAAATTAATAGAAATTAGAACTCTGTGCTGATATGGAAACATCTCAAGTTTATTGATCAGCAAAATATAAAGTAATATTCTATTTGTATAACAAAAGGGAGAAATATATATGTATTATGCATATGCCAAAATACAAATACATGTATTCTCTGAATACAAAGGAAATTGTTAGCAGTGTTTGCTTACGGGGAGAGAGGCTGAAGATCAGGATGTTAGGGAACCATTTTATTGTAAAACTCAGGTACCACCATATAAATATATTTTATATTCAGTCTATCAAAACAGTGTTAATAAAATATTTAAAAACAGGCCACTGGAAAATTTGTAGTTTTGAGATTCAAGAAGTGAATTTTACAAGAAACATGCAGGGCCTATAAGACAAAAAAATAAAACTTTGTTTTGAGAAGCAAAAGAACAATTAAATAAATAAAAAAGACACAACATGTTCCTAGGTGGAAAACTCAATATTGCCAAGTTGTTAATTTTCTACAAATCAACATATTTATTATAATTCTAATTAGAACACCAAAAGATTTTTACATAGTAAGAATATATTTCTCCATTAATTTGAACTGTCACTTTTATCATACAATAATTCTCATATAAAATTTCTTATATGAAAAAAGTAGCACTTCAAATAAAGAATTTAAAATTGTATTTTCAATAGTACTGGTAGAAGCAGCGGGGAGAGGTAGACCCCACTTCAAAGTATATGCAAAAGAAATTTACCACTGTATTAAGAGTCAAAAAATTTTTTTAAGCCATCTCTAACAAAAAATGAAGAAAGGAGGCAGGAAGGCCTTTGAAAAGAATAAAGGGGAGACTATGGTGGGGGGGTGCCTACTAATTAGCAGAAACTTCAATATGTATCTACCAAAACCAATGTATGATTCCTAATTTCAAACTTTTTAAAACAATCATTAGTGAATCAGGGAAATTATATTGAATTTATATTAGAGGTGGTTAAATTCTATACTGTAATAATGGTGCTGTGGTTATGTTTTAAAAAGTAAAATTTTTATCTTCTAGAGATATAAACCTAAATATCAATAAATTAAATGATACTCAGATGGCTAAGATTTGCATCAAAATATCCCCAAGGATCTGGGGGCAGATATAGGTATGGTTAGAGAGGTCACGAATCAGATTGTTAAAAGCTGGGTCACAGGTACAATAGGTTCATTAAGCTCCTCTCTGTACTCTAAAACAGGGGTCTCCAAACTACGGCTGCGAGGCCCTCTCATCCGACCCGTGGAGACCTTTTTATCTACGGAAAAAAATTATGGAAATTTACGTGTATCCTGCCAAGATCAGCCGCTTACTTTTTCTACTTCTGTTCACAGTCAATGAGATGATATAACTGCTGTTTGATAGTTAATGCGGCCCTCGGGCTGAAAAGTTTGGAGACCCCTGCTTTAAAATATGCTTGAAATTTCACATAATTGTTTTTTTAATGATACCAAAATATAGCCTGAAGAAAATAACTTACTCTAATACTGAGTGGGAAAGGACTTTCTACATATTAACAAAGATCCATAATAAAAAAGATGGAGAGATTTGATTAAAAATCTGTATGAAAATAACAAAAGTCAGACATTGTCTGCAACATGTAAAAGGATTAATATCCTTATACAGATGAATAAGAAATATAACTAGCAATAAGCATGAAAAGATATGCAGGCTCTATTATAATAAAATAAATGTAAATTAAAACAATGAACTGTGCTTTATACTTATCCATTTTTTTGTATTTTAATGATAGTATGCATGAATGGAAGGGCACTTAAAAACAATGCTATGCACCACTTGTAGAATGCAAATAATAGAAGACACTCAAAAGCTTTCAGTTTAATGATGTTTACAAAAGCACTGTTTATACTGGTGAGCCATGGGGAAACTAAAATACTCAATAACAGATGATCAGATAACTAAGGTATGGTACACACAAACAAAAGAATATTACATCAGTACTTGTCCAATGATACAAAGATGCTCGACATATACATATTATACATTATTAACCCAATCTGGAAAAAACTCTGTATAGATCAGCAGTGTCCAACCTTTTGGCTTTCCTGAGCCACACTGGAAAAAGAATTGTCTTGAGCCACACATAAAATACACTAACACTAACAATAGCTAATGGGCTATAAAAAAATAAAAAAATAAATGGTGGCAAAAAAACATCCATAACATTTTAAAAATTTGTGTTGGGCCTCATTCAAAGCTGTCCTGAGCTGCAGGTTAGACATGCCTGGTGTAGACAGAAGAAAATAGCCTCATACATTCATATCTACTATATTAACAGTGATTTTAAAAACATGACTGCATTATCATTTTTATTTTTTGTTTGTATTTTCTAAATTCTCTAATCAGTTATGTTACTTTCATATTTGGTAAATTTTCAAAAAAATTATTTGATACTTTGGGAAAATGTACTTAATGGATAACAAATTATTCTTATTTTTTTCTTTTACCAGGGGGCTCAAGTAAAAAGAAATACAAATTGATGCTGCTGAAAATGAAGTCCCTGTTTTTTTCTTGTATGTTATCCAGTTATTAAATAAAAGTTTAACTACTGGAGTCCTAGTTTCTTCTGAAATTTGTACCTGTTTTCTCCACAAAAAGAAAAGCCTACACAACTTAAATACATATTCTATATATATTTCTTCTTTATAAATTAGACAATCCTGTAAACCAAAAACTAAAGCTTTCTTCAGACATGCTATAGAAGCTCGTCTAGGACTGAACAGTCTAGTGGGGTGCTGCCACTGAAATGATTTAGGACTGAAATAATCTATCAATATTCCGTAGAAATAAGAATGGGAACAACTGAGGTTTCTTCACCACTTTTCCAAATACTACCCTAAGTTTTCTCCTTAGTTCTATCTGGCCATACCTGAGTGATAACAAAAGCTATCCCAACATTTCTCCTCCTAATCATAGCAGAGCCATATTACTCAGTCAGCAGTAAGGCACCTAGTAAAAAATGAGTTCAGGTACTTCTCAGGAGACAGAGTGGAAAAGTCATAATCACAAAACCAAAGAAAGCACTTTGTATAAACTATGGCTGCTACTGGTGTTTAAACCAAGTAGGCAAATAAATTTATCAGAAACATTAGCCATTCCAAAGCAGCTGCACTCCAGAGCTGTTTCCACAGGTAAATTATCTCCCTCCTTTATCACTAAGGCCCATAATCGTTCTTAGAACTCCAGAGACAAAAATCAAACATTAAAGGACTAAAAATGGTATCGTCTTTCATTCACTTAATAAATACTTCTTTTAATTGTTAAATTTATTGGGGTGGCATTGGTTGTAAAACTACATAGGTTGCAGGTGTACAATTTTATACTACGTATGTTGTCTATGTACTGCATTCATTGTGTGTTCACCACCCAGAGTCAGTTCTCTTTCCATCACCATGTATTTGATGTCAAATCCCCACTCCCTCACCCCAACAAACACATCTTAAGCATTTGCAATGAGGGACATACAGTTGCCAAGAGATGGACTATTTGTAAACAGAGGATTTTTTCCTGCTGTCTTCCCAATGTATTATGAACTCATTATACCTACAGATATACTCTGTGCCTTGCCCTGGTCTTGGACTGGTTTGTGTCTACAAATACAAATAGGTCTACATTCATAATGAAAAGTGAGTGCCTCGGATTATAGTATACTTCTTTACAAATCACTTTTTAGGAGCTACTTAAAAGGAAAAAAGAAACATCTGTACCAGAGCCTACAAAATCCTGGAAAGAGTGAAGATCAAATTGCAAACCTTATTGAAAATAGATTCATTTTTGCTTCCTTCTGACCTGAGTTTTAAACAACTCTGATCATATCTTGTTGTATCTTGTTTCACTTCATCTCATGAGAAATACTTTAGTGACAACACACACTGGTGGTTCAATACTGCAACGTCCTTATTAACAATACGACTTTACACCCTTTAGAATGACCCTACTTTTCTAACCCAACATTAAGAAATCAATACAAAGCTTACTCTCATGTATAAGCCGACCCCCAATTTTTGACATAACAATTTTAGGGAAAAGTATCATCTTATATATGAAAAAATATGGTATTTACATACAAAAAATGAGTAAATGCCCCATACTTTAAGCAAAATATACAGTAGTATTATCACTACTTTCTACTCTCATCATGCTGTATTTGCATAGAGTAAAACTGATTCTTAAATTTATTTTTAGAAAGCCTTTTATATTTATTCAATAAATTATTTATCATCTTTTAAAATATAAAACATGGTATAGACTGAAACAGACAAATGTAACACAGGATATAAAAGTCATTAATAACTTTAAAGTATTTGACTTTGGCTTTTGGCTTAGTGACAACTTTGTGACTGTGTCACTGAAAAACATTCTAAATCAATGGATTCATTAAACTGATGCCTGTAGTGAATAATGCTCAAAGATAACCACTGCACTAGAAGAGAACTTCCATTCTTGCCCTTTCCAGCCCTTTCTTGTTTCTGCCAATATCTACTATAGTCCAGGCTTTAAGGTTTATAAAAATGGGTCATGGACCCACCATTACAAACATAAAGAAACAGACACCTAAGTGGTTAACTGCCTTGGCCTAATGTCACAAAGCTGATTAGCATTAGCAATTGCAACTACCTTCTGGCTCACTCCCCCCTCCCCATGCACATCCATTAAAGAGTTTGCATTTGCTTCCAAGCTTACTGTGTTGTGTTGGTCTCCACTTATGACTTATGATCATTCTGATTCTAAAGTGCATGTAAGGGATTAATGGCATACTCTAGCCTCTGTTACTCACTCGACTTTCTTAAATCCAATGAGCACATCCCCACTCTCACCTCAATCACCCACTCACAATCAGATGTTGGATCTCTGCTATAGCATAAACTCCTGTGACTCTGATCATATTAAGAATAAAACCCAAACTGCTTTCCAAAGGCCTATGAGACCCTTTATTGGGATTTAGCAAAACACTGCCAACATGCAAGCTCCTATCTACTTTGTTTTTGTAAAACTGTTTTCCAGAACACAGCCATGCCATTTGTCTACCAAACATCTCTGGCTATTTTCCTGACACAATGGCAGAGATTAAGTAGTTACGACCAAGACCTCAGGGACAACCCATCCCCCAAATATACAATTTTTACAGAACAAAGTTTGCCAGTTCATCTTTCCTGATATGCCTCTAGTCTCCCCTCACTCAGTGTTCCCACCACACTGGTGGCTTTCTATTCATGCAGCAGGCCAAGCTACACCCACCTCAGGCTCTGTACTTGCATCATATTCCCTGAGCATGCTTCTCCCACTTGTCCATATGCCTTGCTCCCTCATGTTACTCAGGTCTCTCTCTGCTCAAACATTACCACTCCAAAGAGAATTCCCCATATGCTAACCAAAACAGTGCCCTACCTCCTCACTCTGTGTTAATTTTTCTTCATGGCCCTGTCACTAACTCCATGTATTTGCTTACTGTCTTATCCCCACTTCCCTACTAGAATATAAGTTCCACGAGGAAGAACCTTTTGTTTTACTCATTCTTGTATCCCCAAAACACTGCACATAGTAGGAATTCAATAAATACTGAATTAATGAATTTTCTCAATCTTCATTTGATCCTCCATTTTGTGCAGCTGATTCTTCCTTTGTCTTTGAATTCCTCTATTTTGAATAGTGTGAAGCAGAGGAAGAACAAAACTTAAAATCAAAAAAAACAGAAATATTGTACTTTAATTTTATCTGAGAATGCTTAATGTAAGATGGTATAAATTACATAAGTCTCAAAAATACAGCCCTGATCCTTGTGCATGCTTAACTCTCATTTACTGTGAAGCCAGAGCTGTGGATGAATTGATGGCACATTACTATTTATTTCTAATGGTTACAACTTCTGGTCTCTGGTCTGGAATATAAGGCGCTTGGAAGTCGTCACTCTGTCTTAACAAGTAGAAAGCTGAACGGTGAATCAACAACTTTTCTTAGATCAGTCAGAGAATTGAGGTCACAGGACAAACCATTGCCCCAAAAACTAGAGACACAGACAGGTAGATAGAAAGAATCACAACTTACAGGAGCAGAAACCTCCATGGGAACGAGTACTGGGGTAGGAAAATTGAACTTGGCAAATTTCAAGAGGTTCAGTGTGGACAAGTTTGAGAGTTAAAAACATCAGACTCTCATAGTAAAGACAGAAAAGTCTTTTTCTGCTTTTGGCAGGACCAGGAAGAAAGTAGCCATTCTGAAAGACACCCAAAGCATCCTGCAATTCTGAACAAGGCTTGCCTTCTAAGGAAACATTTTACCAGAGCCTAACTCTACTGGAGTTTTTATCAGGGTCTGGCTGACCCCGGAGAAGTCTTCCAGGTGGAAGAAAGGAAATACCCAACTACAGTCTCCTGAATGCACCCTGCCCCACCCAAGGAAGGAAAAACCTGAGGCACTCAGGATGGTCACAGCCCAGTGGCACAGACTCAGTTAATGAAGGGACGGACTACAGGAAGTCTCTCCTCCCTCATACTTCACCAACTTATCAATAAGGACCTATTTACCACAGATTTGGTTTTTTGTTGTTTTTTTTTAAACAGGTACATTGTGTCCTGCTTTCAACAATTACTACAAGGATACTAAAATGCAAAAACACATTTTAAAGAAACAGAGCAAGCATGAGAACCAACTCAGATACAGCAGGCATGTTGAATTATCAGGACAGGAATTTAAGATCAATATGCTAAGACAGTAAGTTTTAATATACAAATGAAAGGGTAAACAACATTAAATAGCTGATGGGTAATGTAAGCAGAGATATGGAAATTAAAAGAATAAATAAGAAATGCTAGAAATCAAAAGCACTGTAACAGAAATAAAAAAGAATGGCTTTGATGGCCTCATTAGTAGGTTGGGCATGGCTGAAGAAAGCCTGTGAGCCTGGGAATGTATCAATAGAAATTTCCAAAACTGAAAGGCAAAGAGAAAAAGAAAAACTAAAACAAACAAAAAGCAGAATCCAAGAACTAGGTGCCAACTACAAAGGTACAACACACATGTAGTAGGAATACCAGAAGACAGAAAGGAACAGAAGAAACATCTGAGGCAATAAAGACCAAATTTCCAAAAATTAATGTCAGAGACTGCAAACCACAGATACAGAAAGCTCAGAGAACAAGGACAAGTGCCCCCTCCCCCAATTAAACATAGGCATATCATATTCAAACTGCTGGAAATCAAAGATAAAGAAAAAATCTTGAAAAGCCAAAGAACAAAGATAAAAATAACAAAAAACTTCTCATAAACCATGCAAAGAAAGTGAAGTGAGATATTTAAAGTGTTGAAAGAACAACAAAAACAAAACACCAACCTAGAACTTTACATTCTGTGAAATTATTCTTAAAAAGTGAAGGAGAAACATTCAGACAAAATTTGAGGAAATTTGTTACCAGTAAAGAAATATTAAAGAAAGTTCTTCAGAGAAAAAGAAATGATATAGGTCAGAAACTCAGATCTGCATAAAGGAAGGAAGAGTATAAAGAAGGAATAAGTGAAGAAAGTATACTTTCAATGGTTTTGTACCATTATTTACCTTGCCATGTCATATTTTATAAGTAGTTTTAATCACTAGGTAATCAGAGTTGCATTAATAAATGGAAATAGTTGAATGTAGACAAGTTTTCCTTGACACTAATTTAAGATGCTTTCTTTCAGGGATGCTTATTCTTTTAACACAGTGTGCAAAATACATTCAAATAATTAACCACTTATCAAAAAGGCACAGTAGTAAGATCTCTGGGTTTAGAATCAGGCAGAACTGGCTCAAACTCCAGGCTCGGCAACTTGCTGGCTGTATAGTCTTGGGAAAGTTACCTGAGTAACTCATCTGTAAAACAAAAATAGTGAAACCCATATTTCATATATTTACTGTAAGAATTAAATCTGATGCATATGCAAATTCACCTAGCTTACTATCCTAATTCTAAATGTTTAATGACTGAGTTATAAACACTATTAATGTTGCAACTTCCTCTTTACACTAGCTTCATAAATTAGCTTAGAACTAACAAGTTCACGGCCAATCTCTAGTAAATATATAAAATTTCAGAGCATGTATTTTGGACATCATCCAGCTCTATCTTACTTTAAAATTTTCCCACATCTTATACTTACTTTTAAAAACTATTACCTTCCTTCACATTTTATAATAGTATAAAACCTTCTGAAAACAAAATGGGAAAAAAAGAGAGCAAACCAGATTTTTTTTCAAAGGGTGAATGAAACGATCCTAGAAAGTGCTTTCTAGAAGTACTTCGACCTCTAGTCTTCATAACGTGGCATGGAAGGCAGAACTCCTAGCCCATACTGCCAGCCCCAGGAAATGCCTACTACACACAAATTTGTTGCTCATGATTCACTTCCATGTTTTCCTCCCCCCACTTTTGTTCTGGCAAAGGAAATAAAATTCAATTACCGTATTTTCCGGCATATAAGACGACCGGGCGTATAAGACGAACCCCTAATTTTACAGTTAAAACATAGGTTTAGGCCTATATTATTTGCTGTATAAGACTACAGCCTTGAAAGTGGGGGATAGTCTTATACAGCGAATATAGGCCTAAACCTATGTTTTAACTGTAAAATTAGGGGGTCATCTTATACGCCCGGTCATCTTATATGCCGGAAAATACTGTATTTGATATTTACCAAATCTGCTTTGACTGTCTCATGTTCAAATTTCCTTTTAAACTATAAATATCAAATAACCTCTCTATACGATGTATCAGCTTCTATTTCAGGAAATATACCCTATGTTGCTAAGTTCCTAAGTAATTTACAGTGTCAAAAGCTAAATCATAATGCTAGAGAGAAAAAAAACAAACACAATTTTGGCTCAGTCTCATGTTAATGAGACTACTTTTCACTGTTTAGTAAAAAATCTAGGTAGAACTTGCCTAACAGTTTGAATATCACACACCACAAAGGAAAGATAATTTTTAAGTGCTCTAAGGACATTTTTGATACATCACCTCTCACAAAGGTAAAAGGGGAAATGTATTGTTCACTGTGTTACTCTAGTATCTTTTTTATGTCCTATTTTAAGAGAAAGGAAGTGATGGTACAATTCGAGCAACATAGACACATAATCTAGCCATGTATGTCACACTTGGACGCAAGCCTGAATTTAACAGAGAATCTATTTGATTAAGAACTATGAAAAAGTATACTAATTTCCCCAGTAATGAATTCTAGTATTTTCAAATCTTGAAAAATATTTTTTATGTAAAAATTAGACATCTTCCTTGAAAATCACTACTTATTCCTTTTCTTCATTTCACCGCTGGAGAACAGGCAGCACAGCAACCTGGACTAGCTACCCATCACCACTCCACCAGGTCCAGCTCCTTGTCTACTACCAAGCACAGTGACTAAAACAAATTGGACTATTGGTTCCCTTCCTGAACACTTAAACCAGTCCTCATCAATCTTTCACAGAAAGCCCCAAATGTGATGCATGAAAATAAGACCTCTTCAGACTTATATCCCACCACTCTTGGCCATCTGCTTTACCTAGATACCAGGTTGTCCCTCTATACAACACTTGGAGATCCTTGTCTTAAACTGTATCTTCCCTTCCATTCTCCAGCACTAAGTCCCACATATTTAAAAGGTAACTCAATTACCTTCTAAAGGGAGCCTGCCCTGACGCTCCAGGGCTGGTCCAATGCTCTGTTTCTATAATATTCCAAGTGTATCTGCAATAGGGCACTGGACGCTGTACAGAAATTATGCTAACATCACTATAGTCTCCCTATTCCCAAGACTGAGAAGTATGAATGTAAACTTACTCATTTTCATTCCAAATACCAAGTATTCTGGGTACTAAATATTTACACAATTGTACTAAACTTATCTTTTTTGCACATGCTATTTCATCTGCCATTCACCTTGTTCTTGTGCATGACGTTGGAAAATTTGTCACTTTCTATGAGGTATCGCATACAAATTCTCCGAGATTTTTCCAGATACTATCCATGCCAACATCATTTAATCTCCCTGCAGCTGTACTGTCCACCATAAAATAGAATACCAGCTTCAGAATTACTATGAGGATTAAATGAGCTAATGAAACTGATGCTCTTAGAACAGAATCTGGCACTTAGCATTTGATAAATGTTCACTACTATTTCTCCAAGTGATTCGTGTTAAAGCCTACGGATCTTGTTACATCGCAAAAAAGATTTAATATGACTCATCTAATTGGTGTTTGGTACACTGGATATAAAAGACAAACACTATTCTTCTGTCCCTAAGCATTTTATTACAAGCAACTCGAACCACTGATCATTTTTGACTTATCACTTGGCAGTTAGTAAACATCAAAAATTATGTTACTGGGGAAGCCAAGATGGCTCAGCGGGTTAAGAGCTCACTTTGCAGCCCTGGGGACTGAGGATTGAATCCTGGTCCTAGACGGTGCAGAACCATATGCTGAAGTGGGGTGTCCATGTGGGAGGCCCAAGTTTAGTTCTTCCCCCCACCCCACCCCACCGTTTGAGCCCTGGCTGAAGAGGGCACGCCTCCTATGTGGGAGGCCCCCGCCCACCTTTGTAGAATGAAACCATGTCGAAAACTGATGATGTACAACTAGAGAGACTGCTTTGGGCCCTTCCCCGTCTGCCTGTCAAAAACAATAAATCTTAAAAAAAAAAAAATTTTTTTTAAGTATGTTTCTACTAGGTCTTAGCTTGAGTATCTGCTTCTTGCTGGTTGTTAAAAAAAAGTACCCAGGGTCTGGCTCTTGCTCAAGTCCAGACTTAAAAGTTGAACTCTCCACCTGAGATGAAATAACAAACTCATCTTCATGACGAGTAACAACTTACCCTAAATTTTCAAATACATAAGCTGCATTCAGTCTTCTAGTTTAAATTATTTCCACTATAAATTCCTGACTCATGACATCTCCACTTAGATGTCTAATAAGCATCCTAAACATAAGCCATTCAGAGCTTAAAATCATCCCTCCCCAAACTTTCACATTGCAATCTTTCCTATCGCTATTGGATGGCAGTTCCATGCTACCAACTCATAACAAAAAACCTGGTCATTCTTGACTCTTTCATACCACATCCATACTCTCAGCAAATGCAGCTTCAAATACTCAAGTTCCAACTTTTTACCACCATCCATTCTGGTTCCAGTCACTGATTATTTTAATAGCCTTTAAAATTATTCCTGCCTCTGCCTTTGTGCACTTACAGTCAATTCTTCAGTCATCAAAATGATTCTTTAAAAATGTAATTCAGATAATAACTTTTTTCTGTTCAAAACCCTCCAATAGCTTCTGATCTCCTTAAAGTACTTTCACATCAACCCGCCCCACAACACACCAAACATGATGAAATGTGAACTCCAAGAAGCTGGAATTAAAAAAATAAAAAAATAATCTGTTCAATGTAGCATCACCAGTACCTGAAATCACACTGGGTAAGTGTTAAGTACGTAATAAATTTGAATAAACGATCTTGCCTCAAGGGTTTTTACAATTGTCCTGTCAGGAATGCTCTTCCTTCAGATAACTACATGACTTCTCACTCAGCTCCTGCCTGGTTCTGCCCAAATGTCCCTTTATCAGTAAAGCCTTACCAACAATACTACTTAAAACTGCATTACAAATTCCCTATTGGGATGCCAGGATAGTTAAGCAATTGAGCATCTGCCTCCCAATTGCAAGGTCCATGGTTTGATTCTTGGCCCCAGCCCATGCAAGCACACATGTTTAACTGCAGTGCCAATGGAAACTGCTGGCATGGAGACAAGTCTCCCCTCCCATGTGGGAGGCCCCACCTGCTTTGGTTCCCATCCCACTCGGCCCCACATCCACCTGTGCAGAATGAAACCACGTCACTAGTGATTCACAACTATGAAGATGGCTCTGTACTCCCTCTCATCTTTTCCCAAATAAAAAATCTTAAAAAAAACTTCTCCCTATCCCTCCCATTTTGTTTCTCTTCATAGCATTCACACAAGACCCCCCATATATTTTATTTGCACACTGCATCATCTCCCATCCACGCCAATTCCCTAAGAGAAAGAATGTTTTTGTTCACTGTGGAAACCCCAACACCTAGAGCAATGCCTTGCACTTTGCAGATACAGTGTGAGGATTTTGCATCTTATTAACATTTTACTAATTTTAAGGCTAATAGTTAACTTCACAAGATTCCTGGTACAGGGGATGCTGGGATTGCTCAGCAGCACATGCCGACCCATTTGCTGAACTGGAATGAGCCCCCAGTTCGGTTCTCACTGGGGCGTGCCCCCAGTTCGGTTCTCACTAGAGTAGGCTTCCTTTGTGGGAGGCTCCCAGCTCACGGGGGTGTGCCTCCCATGCAAGGTCTGTCCTATGCAGCCTGCAACCTGGAGCTGCCTACCCATGGAATGAAACTATGTAGAAAACTAATAATGTGCAACTATGGAAGGCTGCTCTGGGTCCTCCTCATTCTGTCTCTATCAAAAACAATAAAAAAAAAATAAGATTCTTGGTACAACAGCAAAAAATATCTTTGCTAGAAATACCTGTTAGCTAACATCTCCACTATGAATACCTTACAACTTCCATTCTAAGCCACACAAGTGCCTTAAAAACAGATACAAATTATGATTTATGATTAAGCATAATTTGTTTTAAAAATGCCTTAAGTAGTATCTTTAATGCTACCCAATCACATCCCAGAACCAGAAGTCTTTTGTATTTAGTAAACCTTAAATAACCCAAAGTTGGGAGCTCAGATAACTCAGCATCCCCAATACCTACTTAAAACAGAAATAGCCAAAAAAAAAATTCAATAAGCAGAAAATTTACAGCATTTATCCACTTCAAAATCATCATGCTGAAAGACAGACACAATTACTGTAGGATTCTATTCATATAAAATTTTAGGAAAAGCAAACCAATCTACATTGCGATCAATGATTGCCCGCAGATAAGAGGGAAGGACGGACTGTAAACAAGCATGAGGAAACTCAAAGGAGGTGATGTTCTACATCTTGATTGTTAGTTATTTTATGGTTATGTACATCAGTCAAAATTCTTCTAATTGTACAATTAAAATTAATTAAAGGTGGCGAAACTTCTTACCCCCCATGCAGGAGAGCCCCCAGTTCGATTCCCACCCTGCACAACCCCATATCCACCTTGAGTGGATTGAAGCCATGTCACAACAATGTACAACTATGAACACTGCTCTAGGCCCTCCCCCACAACCCCATCTCTACAACAAATAAATGTAAAAAAAAATAGTAACAATAATAATTTTTGTGCCAAGATTGAAGAGCTTTTTATTACCCAAGAAAAATCAGAAAAACGGGGAAAGCTGGGATGGCTCAGCAGGTTAAGCATTTGCTTTGCAGCCCTAGAGCCTGAGGATCGAATCCCAGGCCTAGCCCAAGCAGACCAATATGCTGAACTGGGGTGTGCTGCCAGTTCATTTATTACTGGGGCCTATGGGAGAGGCTCCCAGCCCAGTTCCCGCCCTGAGCAGCCCCACGCCCACCTGTGGAATGAAACTATATGGAAAACCAATGCTGTCAACTATGGAAACTGCTCTGCACCCTCCCCCTTCTGCCTGTCTCTGTCCTCGCTCCAACAAAATAAATAACTAACTGACTAGCTAAATAAATAAATAAATAGAATAGAATCTTAAAAAAAAAAAAAAAATCAGAAAAACTAAGGAAACTACATATTTCTTCCAATGACAATACCACATCCAGAGTGGGTTTAAGAAAGTTATCTGGATGTCAAGTAAAAGCCAAATCCTAGAACTGGGTATATGAGGACTGTCTGGAAAGTATTCAGCCATGTAATATGAAAAATTAGGCATTAATGGCTAGATATATTCCAGACAACCCTCATATAACAACTTAAACAAACACTAAGAAAAAGTTTAGGAAGGAATCAACAAAATACTAATTTGGGACTAAGAAAGTGTGGCCACTGCTGACAATGACTTTCACTATTATACCTATTCTATATTAATTTCATTTCAGCATTTAAATTTTAATCAAATATTTTTTTAAATTTTTATTATTGACTAGAAAGACTTTTCAGTATGCAAATGTATTTCTTCCAAGAGCTGGACCAATGTGACTCAAGAGTCTATGTTAACTCTTTTTCTGGAAACTTCCTTTACTTAGTGTTTTTAAGATGAGTTTTAAAGAATTGCTGACTCTTCCAAATACATATTAAAAGAAAATTAGATACCTTGGGTGATTCAGGGGAGAACATATATGGAAGAGATATTCCCTCTTCTACAAAGAATAACATTTATGACATTTACTGCAATCTTTTAAAGGTATTATGAAGGTATTAATAAGATATATATTAAAGAGACAATCCATTAGGTTCTCTTAATTTACCAAATTCAAAAAGACAAACTAGAAAACCTCTTAATCCATTCTTCTGCAATGCTCAATTATGATCAAACTAAAGTACTTACACTGGACTCAGCTATCAAGATTAAACGCTGTTTTACAATCTAGTGTTAATCCCTAGCTACACACTCCCCACCCCCCGAAGCTTTATGCTTTTCTAATAGAAAGTAGTCGCAAAGCACAAAATCATCTCATGTGAGATTAGGCATCCAAATATAGATAAATTTCTGAAATGATTTTACTAAGAACATATAAAACCTTAATAATTTCATAATAAATTTATAAGATTTATAAAGCATTAAGTTTTTCTTTACCATAAGCATATAAATATTAAAGAAAAAAAGTGTTTAAGGGACAATGCTCTGGGACCAAGACAAAACATTCAAATAAAAAAAACAATGGGGAAGCTGGGATGACTCCACAGGTTGAGTGTTCATCTTGCAGCCCTGGGGTCCAAGGGTCAAATACTGGCACTGGCCTGTGTGGTCTCATATGCTGAAGTGGGAAATGCCTCCAGTTCAGTCCTCACCATGGGAAGCTCCATGCGGGAGACCCCAGTCCTGGTTCCTGCCCTGCGCATTCTCCCACCCACCTGTGGAATAAAACTATGTAGAAAACCAATGTCATGCAGTTATGCAGACTGCTCTGGGCCCTCCCACTTCTTTCTGTGTGTCTCTCTGTCAAAAACAATAAAAAATAAGTATTTTTAAAAAAGGAAGGGGAAGCCGGGATGGCTCAGTGGTTTGGGCGCTCGCTTTATAGCCCTGGGGACTGAGGATCGGGTCCTGGCCCCAGCCCGTGAGGACCCATATGCTGAACGGGGGAATGCCCCCAGTTCAGTTCTCACCGGGGTGAGACCCCGGCCCGGTTCCTGCCCTGTGCAGCCCCGCGCCCACCTGTGGAATGAAGCTATGTGGAAAAACCGATGATGTGCAACTAGACTGTTCTGGGCCTTCCCCATTCTCTCTATCTCTGTCTCTGTATCTCTCTCTCTCTGTCTCTCTCTCTTTCTCTGTCAAAAACAATAAAAATAAATCTTTAAAAAAATATATATAAAAAAAAAGAAAAGAAAATACTGGGTAATTCCTTCAAAATAGTGTTATTACTTAAAAGTGCTATTACATCATAAATATAACTGAAATGTTATTTTTAAAAATGGAGCTCATTCAAAAACAAGAACATTTTAAACAAGTTAAACCAAAAATGGTTACGTTAAAACTAAATACATACAAATATAACATCAATAATTAAGACTACTTAAAAAAATTAAGTATAGGTTCACATGAAAAGTTATTTATTATTGTTACAGACTGTAGTTTAGGCCAGATTACCTCAACCCTACTAGTGTTTTATATGGTCATAACTTCCCAAAATATCTTACTATAACAAGTACTCTCCTATAATACTCATTCAACAAATATTTTAGAGACTATTTGGTACTATGTATCATGCTAGTGATAGGCAACAAAAAAACAACTGAAAAAAAAACTTTATAGTGGTATTACAATGTACATTTATTTCCTCTCACACTAGGAGAAGTTTGGTAGTGGAACGATTACTAACCTAGGAAAAAATATGGGTTGCAATTCCTGATGGACCTACCTAGAAGTCCTTCTGAATTTTCAGAGTAATAGAACTATGCATTATATACATGCAAATCTGAATCAGAAAACTGGACTATATAAATGTTCTTAAATTTTTTTTTAATTAAAAATAATACAGCATTTCATGAGGGTCTTGAGCATCAGAAATAACCAAAAATTAAAAAAATAGTAATAACTCTACAGACCTTATTGATATTGAAGTTGCAATGTCAGAATTATAAAGCATCTTCTACCAGGTCAGATTCTTTAAGAATTAAAACACACAAATACATACAGTGTGTGAGTGTGTGTGTGTGTGTGTGTGTGTGTGTTTAAAAAACTTTTAACCTTTTAAGAAATTATTTTCTACATATTTTAAAATAGAAAAATAGTTTTCATTGAGATCCCCCCCAAAATGTACCATTTCTCTTCAAAAAACACAAAATAAAACATTCAAATGATATGATTTAGCTCCCCTTTTTAAAAAGGCTATATATATTAGCATCTCCTTGTAGGTCTGCAACCCTAGGTTTTTATATAGAGAAATATATCAGTTTTCATATTAACACACTACTTAAAACTAATGACAGTTTGCTTCTTAAAGAACTTTTCAGAAATATTAAATTAAAAAAAAAGTTGTGGGAAGCTGGGATGGCTCAATGGGTTAAGCACTCACTTTGCAGCGCCAGGGACCGAGGATCGAATCCCGGCCCCGGCCCATGAGAACCCATATGCTGAACTGGGGATTTCCCCCAGTTCAGTTCTCTCTCTCTCTCTCTCTCTCTCTCTCTCTCTCTCTCTCTCTCTCTCTCTCTCTCTCTCTCTCTCTGTGTCAAAAAAATAAAAAAACAATAAAATAAATAAATAAATAAGTTGTTACTATACAGAGCCCCATGCGGAAACAAACTATTTAAGACTTCAACCATATTTTCCTATCTTTATATTTTATTCAAATATCTAACACTTTTGTTAACTGTATGATTTAAAAAGAATTCAAATAGCCAGCAATAAACAATGATTTAAATAGTGTTTGCAAAGTCTATACTTTTAAGAATACTTCAATATTTAAAACATTTTATTAATGTGTGAAAGAAAAAATAGTTTTACAGTTAGTTAAAGGTTTACCAACATGATTATCATTGCTTTCAGTGAGAATAAAACAAATCTAAAATATGCACTGAAAATTAATCACTCTCCATTTTAATTCCCTTTCTTCTGAAATTCAGAAGTAATGTGTGTTCACTGTACAAAAGATTTATATATAAAAAAGTAAATTTATTAAAAAAATAAACAACTTTAAATTTTACAATATTTTCCAAGTGTAAGATTCTTTTAGATAGAGCAAGATGTGCCTTGTGGTTTAAATATGATCTGATTTACAAAATCTTATTAAGTCCTACTTAGTAAAACAAAATACAAAAGCACATTGGTGAAAATATTAATAACTATTAAGAAATCCAACGTAAAAATATAAAAACATTACCTCTTGTTGTAAGAACCTAATATAGCAATATTTGAAGTATAGTAAACAATTAATGTACTGGCTTATTACCAAGATTAACACTATTATACTAAAATGCAAGTTGTATGGTTTAGGTTTATTTCTCCAAAAATTTTATCAACTGTACCAGGGTTTGGAAACTTTTTCCTTAAAGGGTCAGAGAGTAAATATTTTAGGTTTGCAGGCCAAAGGTCTCACTGCTCAATTCTGCCACTACCAGGAGAAAGCAGTCACAGACAACACATAAATGAATGGGTATGCCTGTGGGTTGCAGTTTGCTGCTGAATTAGACAATGGATTTTGAGTAAGAGACTAATTATATTTCATGTGCCATATTACATGTGTCATATATGGGGGTTAGGAGGAACATTATAGATGGGCAGACAGCACTTGTTTAACATTATAAATTAAAATCTTCACACTTGCCAACTGTAACTGCATTTGTATATATGTATATATACAAATCATAAAACTCTCACTTTAATTCCACTCTTTTTTGGCCTATTGACAGTATTGGACCAAAGTCTGAGAAGCAGCAAAGTATCATGAGTAATCTGAGTACTCAGAGGCTAATGAAGAACCATGAAATTTGTTCTGGCATTTAAATATCTCTACACAATAAAATAATTAATTAATCTGCTGCACCCCTGACGAAAATAGTAGGTGTTTATTTCAGATGTCGTTTTAAAATTGAATTCTTACAATTTTGAAGCTAAATGCAATTTGCTTTTGTTTTATTAGAAAAAATACTTAGGTAAGGTCTACAATCATCGGTCAATTAAGAATGACTTACAAGAACATGAGGCAATAAAATATAAAATACAGGTACAAACTATGTATCTGAAACACTTCTATTTGGCAATTTTGTAACAAATCAAAATTTAAAAAGAACAAAGATTGCAGATTACTTCATAGATACAGAATAAAGCAATTGAAGTGCTTAAGCAAAAAAAAAAAAGATGAGAAAACACACTGCTTTACTTTTTAAAAATAAAATCACATTTTGCTACAGATAATATGAATACCCTTATTAAACAACCATTCCAGAATGTCTTATAGTAGCAGTGCTTTTATTTGCACAATTAATTTTATGACTCATTACATGTATATAGCTCTTTACCCCACTAATAATGAATAAAGTCTCCCATAATTTTTAATTATTTTTAAACTTTTTAAAAGTAAATTAGAAATGATTTATGTAGCATGGAACCTTTCCCATTTTGAAACCAAAGGCTTAATTCTATATTTTTGTCTATTCTTCTTTAAAAAATTTAGTGTAAAAATTGCTGGTTTTTAAATCACTGTAGTAAAGTGAAAACTCCTCAATCAGGAGTATTTTCTGCAGTTTGACTGCATATAACCACATACTTTACAATATGTCCTTCCAACAGTAAGGAAATAACTAATTTCACGGTCACTGTCAGAAATGAGTGCCATAATTCCATTATGGGTATAGGTCCTCCCTCAAAGACTTTCTGGAAGGATGTTCAATGTGTTTTGTTCTTAAAGATATTAACAGTAGTACATAGTCCCTTAAGTCTGTAAAAGACATTTATTGTTAAAGAAGGTGCTTTATTAACAATTCCTCTGGCAGCACTAGTGAATTACAATATCCTTCAATATTATTTCTACCCATAATATATACATTTAACTTTCATGCCTCTAGAAAAACATCTACAGTACATTTCAAATATAAAAATATATTACAAATCTGCTGAATTATTTACAAGCAATGTTCTATTATCTATGCAACATTTGTTTGATACAATACTAACAAGTTACACATATTTCCATATCTGTAAGTTAAAAAAAATCTATATGGCTTCTTGCTTAACCAAGCAAGAAAGTGATTTTATTTTCCTTTTCAAAAACCAACTTTGGTGCATAAAGGATTCAGTTTGAAGATACTTAAAAAAAAAAAAAAAAAAAATACAATTTTTCTTGCATTAAGAAAAACTAAAAAACCAGATGCTTTCCTCGGAAAAAAATCAGAGGCTTATGTAGCTTAAAATGAAAATACTATTATTCAAATATCTGAAATAGAGGTTTTTCAAAAACCGTTAACAGATTAGTTATATAGGTAAATATTAACATACTGTACTCCATGAGAAAACCCTAGTCCTGAAAAGGGAGCAACCAGACATACGGCAACACTCTTTAACAGAAATTTTCAGCCCTAATTCGAAAGACGAATTTTTAGTTGATTGCAAATGTCGTTCACTGTTTGCTTAAATACAAATTGAACATTTTTCTTATCAGAGTTCTGCAAAAGAACACAAATGGCAACCAATCACATCTATTTATCAGAATTGAAATGTAAAAATTATCTTTTGATAATTTTCACTAAGTATTTCCTAATATGACTTCAAATCAACAGACACTGTCCAGACCAATAGCCTTACAGTGTTTTTGGAGTTTTTAAGAAGGGCACATATTGTCATTGTTTTTCTTTCCAATGTAAACTGCTATAATTACTACAGGGGGGAAAGCAGCTTAAAGCAGCAAGCATGCAAAGCCTTTAAGAAGCTATTCCGTTAAGTTGCCAGAAGAGTGTCTGCTCAGTCTCCCACAGTACCATTCCATGAAAATGTGGATATACAGTAATATATTAATATATTCCACAGAAGAGCCTACTTCATTCACAGAATGTTTTACACTAAGCATAAATATTATTCTAAATATTGGATTAAAAAAAAGGAAGAGGGTTGACTCTAATGTGCAACTTTTACTAAACCCATTGTCAGTGACTAAGACTGCAGGTGTCCCCGCTCGTTTGCTTTTTATGTATTTATTTATTTTTTACCTCTTCAACCTCTTCTGCGGCATTGTTCTAGAAAAAGAAAAAAATAAATACTTTTATTCAAATGAATCAAAAATACATAAGTACTTCAAAAGAGACATTAGAAGTATTTATAAAATATAGGTAATATGATCATTGATCAACATTAATATTTATTTCCAAACATTCATACATAATGGATGCAACTCTAGTTACAAATGTATCTTTTTCAATAAATCCTTTTTACATAGCCTCCTAATGTATTTCTAAAAAAAAAGAATCTTGTATCTAGCACACACATTTTAACCAACTAGTACTTTAAAACTGATGTTTAAATCTCAAGTAAATGTTCTTTTTAGTCTCATTTTTAAGTTAATGTATTTTTGGAAAGCTTGCCATGCTTTCATTTTGAAAAGTACATAAACCACAAACAATTTCTCCTAAAACAAGTTAGAATAATTCTTTTTCCCTTTTTACTCAATTTCTTAAGATTTCCCAAACAAAATCCAAAACACTGGTAAGATGTTACTCTGTACCACTTTAGGGTAGACTACATTCTAATTTCTGGAATAACAGAAGCATGAAAGTTAGACCAGCCATCCAACCTATTGGCTTCCCTAAGCCACACTAGCAGAACTGTCTTGGGCCACACAAAAAATACACGAATACTAACAATATCTGATGAGCTTAAAAAAAAAAAATCTCATAATGTTTTAAAGGACTTTACGAATTTGTGTTCGGCCACATTCAAAGCTGTCCTGAGCCACATGTGTCCTCTGGGCCACAGGTTGGACAAGTTTGGTTTAGACAAAAGTTAAATGTTAAGACTGGGGGAATGATACGTACAGTTAAAGAAAATAACTCCACCAGAAACACCTACATGTCTTAAAAACATCTTTATTACCCAAGAATGAAATCAATAAATTAACACTTTGAAAACATGAAGTGCAATTCCTATGGACTTTGA
The DNA here is from genome assembly GCA_004027555.1 of Craseonycteris thonglongyai. Taxonomy (NCBI): domain Eukaryota; kingdom Metazoa; phylum Chordata; class Mammalia; order Chiroptera; family Craseonycteridae; genus Craseonycteris; species Craseonycteris thonglongyai. The sequence continues at coordinate 60,662 of PVKE010002966.1, forward strand.
ACATCAGTTCTGATCTTGAATGATTTTTGTTAAGTTACTTACACTAAAATACCTACATTGCTTTATATATAGCACAAGAAATTATTAAAAAATAAGCTGGTTCAATGAAAAAGGAAGACCCTTAGAAAGGGGCAAATAGAATTCAGGGCAGAAACACTGAAGTAAGTCTTGATCTTATAATTAACATTGATGTTCCTTTGTCAATTCTAAATAAAGGCTATTTCCAACCAACTGTAATAGCAGGGTAGCCCTCCCAAAATTACTCTTAAAACACTAATTTTAACTACTCCTTCAAAGAGTAAGCATAAATAAACCCTAAAGTAGGTACCTGTAAGTAAATATTCAATTGTTTTTTTTAAACCGTGACTTTTCCATACTTTTAGTAGTGGGTTTCTCTCAATCTTATCCTTTATGGTCATATTTCATTTTTCTCTTTGCTAGTTAAATTCTTAATAACCTAGCTCATACCATAAAAAAAAAGTCTTTGTTGTACTTAGCACTTTCACCAAAAGTTTTTTTTTTTTTTTTTTTTGGAGTAAGAAATTCTTGAGTCTTCAGTGTTTCCATATGGCAAGGCCCATTATGTTAGAATTTCATTCTCAGATGTCTCAAATTACCTAATTCCAATTACAATGAGTAACATTCCAAAAAGTTGAGTCATGGAATGAATAGAAACTTCAAAGTGTTTAATTGCTTCAAAATTTGGCATAGGATGTAGTCTCTTTATGATAGCTAATATTCATACTTGGGGTTATGAATTATTATCATATCAATATGTCATCTTATACTTATCCAACCTATTCCTATTGTAAAATAAATATGAAAATTAAAACTGCTTTAAAAAATATATAAAGTTTGTTTGTAAGAGTGCCTTTTAAGAATTTAACCATTTTTATAAATCACTCTAGTGTATGTCATTTGGACAGACGATGTTTGGAGTTCAGTCACATACTATCTGTGTAACAGCAGACAAGCTATTTAACCTCTTGTCTCAGTTTTCCAATCTGTAAAACAGAGATAGTAACACCTACTTCACAGGGCTGCTGTGAGGATGAAGTATATGTAAAGCACCTAGCAAAGTGACTCAGCACATAGTCAGAAATGTTGGTCTCTTCTCCTTTCCCCCCCTATACCACCTTCATAAGCACAGCACACTAAAACAAAGGTCAGATCAGAAAATTATTAGAAACGTGAACACTGAGCTACCTCTTAAAAGCAAATACAGTAATACATAAATTGCTCTTTTGAAAAGTTTGAGGAACAGTCCAAGTTCTAAAAACTTAATCACTTATGGTATTCAGGGAGCATGCAATACATTCCCAGGTCCACAAGTCTGTTAGAAAAATAACATACTTAAACAAAAGATACTTATTTTCAAAATACTATGTATATTATAGTTAAGCTACTAAGACAAATCTAGAATTAAATTGGCACATAAACTTTACCAAAATGTTATCTTTCTGGATTCTATAGATCTTTGTGATATAATTGCCATATACAAAGCTCCAGGAGGCAAGCTATGCTTAATAATGAAGTCTATACTTAAAAATAATTCCCAATCTTATATCCAAAATTTAGGGAGATTTAAGATTACAATTCAAAAAGTAAAACACTAAACCAAGAATTAAATTACCTGTATATGTTTGGATCCAAAAGCAAGGCAGTATCTTTGGGTAGCTTTGATAAATGAACTACTTTAGTTTTTAATTGATGTCGTTCACTTTCATTCACCCACACATCAGGCAGACTATGAATTTAAAAAACAAACAAAAAAACAAGTCATAAATAAAATAACAAGCTTAAATTTACCCCTCATATGCCTTCCCATTACTCAGGCTTTTCTGCCAGTTTAAAAAGGCCACCTCGGTTAAAAAGCTTCTCTAGAGCAAAGGGAACTCAGCAATCTAAACAGTGGGATGGGGAGTGCCAACTAAAAATGTTAGGGTAAAATTTCAAGCATGAATTTGGAGTATATTAGGAACTTTTGGTGGCAAAGCCACATCTAACTTAGGAACACATATTAGAATGCTCTACTTGTTTTTTAGCTGGCTGAGTGAAATTCACACTTGAGCTTGACTTAATGGAAATCTGATACCAAGTTTTGAAGCAGTAAAACCCCCATCGAGTTCCAATGGGGAAAAAAAAAATGCATGTCACCAAAATTCTAAAATCAAATAAATTTAATCTTACAAAGACATTCCAATAAAAACATACTGGGGATAGCTCAACAGGTTGAGCACCTGTCTTGTAACCTCGAGGTCCGCAGATGAAATCCTGGCCTGGGCCTGGTCAAATTCACATGCTCAACTGTGGCATGTCCTCCCATACAGGAGGCCCTGAGTTCAGTTCTGCCCTGTGTGGCCCCAAGTCCACCTGTGTGGAATGAAACTATGTCACATCTAATTAATGATGTACAACTATGGAGACTACTGTGGGCCAGCCCCTTCTCTCTCTCTCACCTTCTCTCAAACAATTAAAAATAAAAATCTATACTATTTGGTTGATACATTTCCAAAATCCTAAGAATAGACAGACATTTGAATATATTTTTTAAAGAAACCACATTTATAGCCTTAATATAAAAATGGCTCTTACAAATCAGTATGAAACAGGTAAACACTATTAGGGAAAAAGGAAGGACGAGTAGACAAATGACACAAATTATCAATTCACCAAAGATATGAATGGTTTAAAAACTGTCTTACTTGCAATCAAAGAAAGGCAAAATGTAAGAATGGTAATAGCCAGTGTTGATAACAGCCAGAGAAATAAGCTCTCTAATGTAGTACATGGGATTAGAAATTGGTACAAACTCTCAGGTGGATAATGCCTATCAAAAGGCATAATATGTATGTAGCTTATATATTAAGATTCTAATATCTCTCTTTTTATCATAAAGAAAAATGGAGTAACTTTAGTGTTCAGCAAAAAAACATTTCATTAAATAAGTTTTAAATGGCTGTTTCAAAATATCTTACAGTAGTATTTTCATAAAACCTAAAAAGGGAAAGAGGGAAAGTGGTAGAATATATATTCTTATAACTGATGGAAGTATGAGAGTCTGAAGATTTTTAAAAACTTGATTTCCAGGAAAGCCGGGATGGCTCAGCGGGTTAAGGACTTACTTTGCAGCCCTGGGAACCAAGGATAGAATCCCAGCCCCGGCCCATATGGACCCATATGCTGAACTGAGGTGTGCTTCCCATGTAGGAGGCCCCCAGTTCAGTTCTCGCCCCCCCGGTTCAGCCCCTAGCTTGAGCAGGCGTGCCTCCCATGCAGGAGGTCCCCAGCCCGGTTCCTGCTCTGCGCGGCTCCCACCCATCTGTGTGGAACAAAACCATGTTGAAAAACTGATGATGTACAACTATGGAGACTGCTCTGGGCCCTCCCTTCTCTCTGTCTCTGTCAAAAACAATAAAAGGGGAAGCCGGGATGGCTCAGTGGGTTGAGCGCTCACTTTGCAGCGCCGGGGACCGAGGATCGAATCCCGGCCCCGGCCCATGCGGACCCATATGCTGAACTGGGGAGTGCCCCCAGTTCAGTTCTCTCTCTGTCTCTGTATCTCTCTCTCTGTCTCTGTCAAAATAAATAAATAAATAAAAATATATTTAAAAAAAACAAAACAAAACAAAACAATAAAATAAGTCTTAAAAAACAACAACTAGATTTTCTTATTTCAATATGTCAATGTGCATTGTAAACTCCCAAATCACTTTTAAGAACTTTTAATTCCTATCACATTTATTAACATCTTCTAAGAATGGAGTTGGAAAACAGTATTTTAAAAAACTATTAGCAAGGGCAAATGTTAACCACAATATTATTAATTTTTGAAAAATAAATATTTACAATTTCATTCCATTGACTTTATTCTATTCTTAGTGCTTACCAATTTTATCCAGAATTCCTATGATACACCTTTATTGCTTTTTGTAACAAGAAAAACATTTAATGAAAAGATAAATAGGGGAAGCTGGGATGGCTCAGGGGGTTAAGTGCTTGCTTTGCAGCCCTGGAGACTGAGGATCAAATCCTGGCTCCGGCCCGTGCAGACCCCTATGCTGAACTGGGGTGTGCCCCCATTTCAGTTCTTGCTGGTGCCTACACGGAAGACTCCCAGACCAGTTCCTGCTCTGCACAGCCCCGTGCCCACCTGTGGAGTGAAACTATATGGAAAACTAATGTTGTCAACTATGGAGACTGCTCTGGGAGGCTCCTTCTCTCTGTCTCTCTGTCAAAAAACAATAAAAATAAATCTTTAAAAAAAAAAAGATAAATAGAAAATTAAAAATGATATCTAAATTAAGGAGCATCTGGGCCAGAAGTACTCTTAAAAATAGTACTAAAATTAAAAAAACAAAACCAAAAAAAACTGTAACACCACTGGATAACTGATCAAGTGCTTTTTCTATAAGAAATCATTAATTGTATGCCGGAAAATGTTTAGATATTTTTTAAATAAATGATTCAAAAAAGGTACAACTGGAATACCGGGTCAGCTCAACAGGTTGAGCGCATGCATTGCAACCATAACGTCTGGGGATCGAATCCTAGCCCCGGCCTATGCAAACCCGCATGCTGAACTGCAGCATGCAACTGTTAACAACCAGCATAAGCAGTGAAGATTCTCGCCTCCCAATTAAGGGGGCCCCCAGTTCGGTTCTGCCTCGTGCAGCCCCATATCCACCTGTGTGGAATGAAACTATGTCAAAAAACTAATGATGTACAACTATGGAGACTGCTCTGGGACTTCCGCACTTCTCTGTCTCTCTCAAGAACAATTTATTTTTTAATTATTAAATTCATTGGGGTGACAATGGTTGGTAACAATTACATTTTTATAGGTGTATAATTCTATATTACATTGTCTATGCATTACATTATATGTTTACCACTCAGAATAAAAAAAAAACCCAATCTTAAATTAAAAAAAAAAAAGGTACAACTAAGGCTGCTTGTATATTACTTGAGGATCATTTTACAAAATATCCTAAAAATCAGCCTATTAAAAATTGCTACAACTTTTATTAAAATAAAGAACTAGTTTTAAACCTATACCTTGAATCAGAAACTGTAAGAGCTTTCAGAAAGTACCTCTTTAACAACCTCAAAATGTTTCATGTTTTAATTTCTGTTAAGTCTTTTAGATTTGAATCCAGTAACAAGTAATTTTTGAGTATAAGATTTTAACAAAAGTAAGACATTAGTCTATTCATTATACATAGTATTCCAAATACTTACATGTCTTCAGGCATCCAATGAAGCAAAAGTTTTATCTTTCCAGAATCCTCTTTTCTCTTAGCTATTACCTAGTAATATGAAAAAAAATCACAAAATGATTTGTAATACATTATTCTAATATATCTTAAAAAGTACTTTCGATCCTAATCAAGGAATTTTAAGAGTTCATGTCCTGGATGAGATATTAACCACCACCACATCTTGATTGTCCTGTTCTGTAGCAATTTCACCTTTCAACATATATATTCACGAAAGAGAAAAAAGGAACTACATTTGTATAACCAAATACTAAAAGTATAATATCTTTATCAAGGAACTGAAAATGCTCTTTTTATTATCTACTACTAAGTCTGTAGCTTAGCAAGATGCTAAACGAGAATCTACATTGGATGGAGTATTTTTAAAGAATAAATAGTGCTGAGAAAAACCTGTGATTTAGAAGTAAAGTATTTGTTATTTGCTTTGGATTTTTTGTTTGTTGGTTGGTTTGTTTTATTTATTTTTTTAAAGGTTGTTTTTTTGGGTTTTTTTTAAGATTTATTTTATTGTTTTTGACAGACAGACAGAGACAGAGAGAATGGGGTGGGCCCAGAGCAATCTCCATAGTTGTTCTGTCATCAGTTTTCAAATGGTTTCATTCCACATAGGTGGGCAGGGGCCACACAGGGCGGGGAACTGGGCTGGGGGCCTCCCGCATGGGAGGCATGCTCTTTTGAGCCAGGAGCTGAACTTGGGGACAAGAACCGAACTGGGGGCCTCCTGTATGGGAAGCACATCCCAGTTCAGCATATGGGTCCGCATAGACCAGGGCCAGTATTTCATCCTCGATCCCCAGGGCTGCAAAGCAAGCACCTAACCCACTGAGCCATCCCACTTACCTCACACCAATAAATTTAACAATAAAAACACCATGAATCAAAATGGTCATGCAACTTCCACATGAACAAAATGAGCACTTTAGTCTTTTAATAACCCAAATCTCAATATTTTCACCAAGTTTAAGTTCCAAACAGCCACAGAAAATGACATTATATGTCATCCTCAAAACATATCAGAATAGGAGCACCTCATAAACACTTTTTATGCCCATTCTTTAAAAACCTAGAGTTAAGTACCCTAATACTAGACTTGGCAATGAGATTAATTAAATAGCCCAAAGACAGATCTGAAGATGCTAAAACAAAATACCTCTAACGAGAAGTAAGATACAGAAACAATGCAAACCAACAAAGCACAGCAAGCCGAACTAACTGGACGCTTTAACTAGGAATCTGCTGACCTCTTCTGGAGAACGCTCGAAAGAAAATGTTTCAATTAAAGTAAGACAAATTAGGCAAACTGCACAGTGTAGTAAAACTCACATGTTTTTCTGCAAATTGTTTCATTACCAGTATGGTTATTTCCTATAAAAGTTAATTTGATAACTAGAAAACTTAAACTTGTAGTTAATATTTTGAATGCTATGAGAAGTGATTCTGTTTAATACATGCTGACTCTATCAAAACCAAGTCATGGAACTTCAGAAAGTTTGCTCACCTATCTCCTTTCTATTGTGCTCAACAAAGACCTTTTCCATTATGAATGTCTTTTCCTTTCACTTTGTGAAGGTAAAAGCATTGTTTAGATTACATTCCACCTTTGTGACTTTTCCTCAGTCAAGGTATTTCGGCCTCCCCAATATCACTCTGGAGTACAAATCATTATTCCCCAGTTTTTTTATTTTATGACAAGCACAGGTTCATGTTCTTGAATCCTCTCAAATGTTTTCTACAGCTAGAAAACTTATTTTCATCGTCACAGACTATTTCTGATTCTCAAAACTTTTAAATTTTCTTCCAGACTCCTAATAACATCACCACTACTTTTAGTTACACTTCATGTTGTTTTTTTGTTTGTTTTTGACCATCTTTAATCTTACCATGGTGATTTCATCACAAGGATTTCATCACAAGGAGCTAATCTAATGAAAGCATGTGAAAAGTTATTTTTTAAAATAGCACCTTATTTATCATCGTCACCACTACTACCTAATGTAGAGATACTTGCTCATTACTAGACCATTATCTCATCAGCTTTATTGCCCTTGAAATCATTAAATGTAGATGAACTCCAAACCTCAGTCCTTTAAGTTTCTTTTCTACTTATACTTAGTTCCTAGGTGTTCTTATCCAGTCCAATACCTTTAAGTAACACTAACATACTGAAAGCGTCCATATTTGAGTCTGTAGCCACACCTCTCTTCTAAGCTCAAACTCTTACATCCATCTTCCTACTGACAGAGACACTAGATATCTCTATAGAACATATCAAAATTACAACTATGCTCCCCTCCCCACCAATCTGCTCGGCACCACAACCTGTATTTTAAATGGCAATCCATCCTTTTTGTCCAGTTACCTAAGCCAAAAAAACATTGGCATCATCCTTTCCTCTCATTAGCAAATCTGATGACATGTGATCCACCCATAATTCTTATCAGGACTACTTTCAAAAGATATCCAGACTCTAACCTCTTTGGCATCTCCACTAGCACCATTCCAGTCTTTTCTCACCTGGGCCACTGAAAAGACTGATCCCCTTTTTCTTCATACCCTGACTCTACAATCTGTCCTTACAACACAAAAACCAAAGTGAGCACATTAAAATTTACACGAAAGAGATCAGTGAGTTCTCCAGGGCAGGGGTTGGAGGCAGAGATGAACAAAGCTATACCAGCAAATTTTTGAGTGATGGGAATGTTTCTGTATTTTAACTGGTAGTGGTGATTTCATAGGTACATAGAACTATCAAAACTCATAATTGTATACTCTACATAGGTGGTTTCTATTATACCTCAATAAAAATTATTTTAAAAAATCACATCAGACCATGGTTACTTAAACCCCTTCAATACATTCCCATCATAAAAGAAAAACAGTCAAGGTCTTAGTCCAATAAGGTTCTCCCCAGTATCTCTCTGAGTAACTCCTACTCTTTCTGCCTCACTCTTTTCCAGCAGCAACTGGCCTCTTCACTGTTTTTCAAAATACTTGGCATATTCCCATGTCACGATTTTGTACTTCATTTTCTCTCTACCTATGATGCTCACCCTCCTGATAACTGAGTAGCTCATTCCCTCATTTCCTTTAAGTTTCTACAATTTTACGATTTATCTTATTTATCATGTGTTTTCCACTAGAGTGTACACATGGTTTATTGTTTTGTTTTACTTGTTTTGTTCTGCTGCATCATGAGTACTTGGCAGAGAGTATGAACTCAATTTTAAGTAAATAAAAAAATGAGCCATGATGCCACTGACTCAGGATCTAGTGACATCTTACTGGCTTCTGGAAAAAATAGTAATTACAGACCTACCAAATCATAAACCCGTGTTATCAAACTTCAAAACAGAATTTCCAACCATCACTGCTGAGCAAACTCCTGATATTGTTGAATCCCAACAAAATCCCCAGCATGCCCATTTTAACTTTGTCTTCAAAACCTATAGTCTTCTAACCCTTCAATTCTTTTTCAGATAACTGTATTTCCAATGTTTTTTTAAAAGAGTGCAAGTATGGTACACCTTTCCTCAAACCCAAACTCACATCTCTTATGTGCCCCAATTTCAGCAAAGGTTCCCTTTCCTTTATGTCTAATTATTTTGCCTTTCTGCCTTTAATACTGGGAATCAAAATCAAACTGGAAATTTTGAATTAGAAGTATATACACACACACAAAAAAAGAGGCAGGGGCGGGAGAGCTCACCAGGTTGAGCATTTGCCTTGCAACTACAAGATCCAGGGATTGAATCCCAGCCCCACCCCAGCCCATGCAAACCCATATGCTACACAGAGGTGCAAATGGTAACCTCCAGGATAGGAGAAAAGGTTCTCACCTCCCATGCAGGAGGCCTCCAGTTCAGTTACCACTGCACATGGCTCCACATCCTCCTTTGTGGAATGAAACCCTGTTACAACTAATGATGTACAACTATAGAGGACTGCTCTGTGCCCTTCCCCCTTCTCTCTCTCTCACCTTCTCTCAAACATTAAATAAATTATTAAAAAAATAAATAAAATAAAAAATGCAAGAAATTCTCATACTACAAGAGATAAAAAAAATACATTTAAACCAGCAGAAACACTGACATCAAAACCTTTTGTATTTAAATTATTGTGCGGTTTTCTTTTTTAAGATTTACTTAATTGTTTTTGACAAAGACAGAGACAGAGAGAGAGAAGGGGGAAGATCCCAGAGCAGTCTCCATTGTTGTATGTCATCTGTTTTCAACATGGTTTCACTGCACACAGGTGGGCAGGGGTCACGCAGGGTGAGAACTGAGCTGGGGGGCCTCCCGCATGGGAGGAACACTCCCTCAAGCCAGGGGCTGAACCTGGGGGGGAGAATCGAACTGGGGGGGAGAATCGAACTGGGGGCCTCCCACATGGGAAGCAAATCCCAGGTCAGCATATGGGTCCACACAGGCCAGGACCAGGATTCAACCCTTGGTTCCCCGGGGCTGCAAAGCAAGCACTTAACTTGCTGAGCCATCCCAGCTTCCCCAGTTATTGTGCATTTTAATTGAAACATAAAAAACAAACAAAAAAACAAAAAATCCTTTAAATTTAGTATATTTTATATGTCAACAGCCAAAACTAAACAATCTTTTTATCCAGGTACGCCAATAACCTAGGATCTGGTCTAAGCTTTACCGCTATGAACTTAACTTCACCAAACTAGTCCAATTTAAAGAAGACAGAATAATAAAAATGGTAAGAGACATGCAAAGAAAGAATTCTCAATAACTCCTAGCTAATCAAAAACAAACTATTGATTTTTTCAAATTTTATACTGTTCTTTTTCTAAATTAAGCAACATAATATTCAACAAATATGCTGAGTACCTACCATGTGTCAGGGACAATTCTAGACACTTGATACATCAGTGGAACCAAAACAAAGAAGCCCCTCCTTCATGAAGCTTTAATTTGATGGTCATTATTATCTTATTTTCTGCTGAACACAAACATTAGATGTATGTTTTGGGGGTGAAGAACATGCAGCACATAGGGATGGTGAGCTAAAAGGAGTCTAATGTTTTAATTTTGCAAATGCAGAAACCACAGGTCAGAAAAGGACACCTAGTTTACTAAAGTCAGTGCCTAAACTTCAAACGCTTAGTAGCCCAAAGGCCAAACCAACATTCCTAAACAGCTCAAATTAAAGGCTAGAACATTAAATATAATCATAAAAATGTCAACTTGTGGGAAATTTGCTTTATAATCAACAATACAAACAAGTTTTAAAATAATGGGTAAAGCAAAACAGTATTAAGATTTGTTAAAATGTATTTAGATTTTGAGCAATTTAGAAATGACTTTGAAAGTCAAAATACATGCTTTTGAAAACCAATATATAACTTAAAGAAAATAAATAAATCAAATACTTACAGTACTATGAAAAACAACACTGTGTCCCTTCCCTAAACTTTCTATATGAGCTGAGAGGTTAAAGCATATGGCTCGATGTCTTATTGCATCCAGTGTTTGTGCATCGAAGAAATCATGTGGTCGTGCTAAAAAACAATACAAAGAGATAAAGAATATTTCAATATAACAGTCTGCTAAAAAGTCAAATAGTCTGACACAAAAATATATAATAAGACTAAAACAACAAATATCAATCTAGTGTTTATATGTACGGTAACATTTTCTTTGCTTTCAAAACATGAAGTCTAGTTGACAAGATAAGGATATACAAAAGCAGATTTCCAACTAATGTGCAAATGTGAGTTAATTCAGCCCATTAGCATGTGAAGTTCTAACTTCAAACCTCATGATTCCACATTTCAGCTACTAATAAACCTTTTCATAATTTTGTATTTTATTCCAGTATCTCTCCTGAGAGCCAGGCTGCATTTTCAACAACCTGATCAACAACTCCATCTGCGCACCACACTGAGAACCTCACTCACCATAGCCAAACATATGGAATGCAGTTTATGAACATTCTGTATTAGTATGTCATCAAAATTTTTTCAAATTTGACAAAGTGGTAATATTATTTGGGGAGTTTTGACAAGTACTTTCTTGATTATAAATAACTGTTCTAAAAACAACCTAAGAAAATTATAAATACATTTTTGAACACCAATGAGTCCAATAAAATCCTAATCCTGAACTCTACCAGTTATCAGCTCTGTTATTTTGGGCAAACTGATTAATCTACCTCAGCCTGTTTCCTTCTTTGTGAAATGGAGAGAAAACATCTACCAATTCTGATTACAGTTAAAAATATGAAACATGCCTTAAGTCACAAAGCACTTTACATTAATAAGCTTATACTCACAAACCTAGGGTAAGTAATCTATGAGTATAATCACAACAAAGCTATACATCAGAGATTTAGTTTGCTAAGAGTATTTTAAAATTTTACTTTCCATTCCATTAATATTAGTTTAAATTGTGCTATTTTTACTCTTAATAAAAACATTGTTTGGTAAAAGCCGGGATGGCTCTGTGGGTTAAGTGCTCACATTGCAGCCATGGGGACCGAAGATCGAATCCCAGCCCCAGCCTACGTGGACCCACATGCTGAACTGGGGTGTGCTTCCCATGTGGGAGGCCTCTTGTTTGGTTCTCGCCCCTCAGTTCAGCCCCTGGCTCGAGGGAGCATGTCTGCACAGGCCCTGCCTACCTGTGTGGGACAAAACTATGTCAAAAACTGATGACGCACAACTATGGAGACTACTCTGGGTCCTCCCCCTTCTCAGTCTCTCTCTGTCTCTGTCAAAAACAATAGAATAACTCTAAAAAAATTGTTCAAAATAAAGATGAATTTATTGTTTATAACTGTAGAGCTCACTAATTTGTGTAATTTTACAAGATCATGTGTTAATTAAAAATTAGGGGGGGGGGGGGCCGGGATGGCTCAGTGGGTTAAGCGCTCACTTTGCAGCGCCGGGGACCAAGGATCGAATCCCGGCCCCGGTCCGTGCGGACCCATGTGCTGAACTGGGGAGTTCCCTCAGTTCAGTTCTCTCTCTGTCTCTGTATCTCTCTCTCTATCTCTCTCTGTATTAAAAACAATAAAAAATTTTAAAAAAATTAGGGAAAGCTGGGATGGCTCAGCGGGTTAGGCACTCGCTTTGAAGCCCTGAGGACCGAGGATAGAACCCCGGCTCTGGCCCAGGCAGACCCACATGCTGAACTAGGGTGTGCTTCCCGAATGCGGTGAGGCCCCCAGTCCAGTTTAAAAAAAAATTAAATTTCCTACAAAAAAAGAGAACTGCTTGATTTCCTGGTGCAGTGTTTCTGAATTACATGTAGCTGATTAACCTCACTATTCTCATTTACTACTGTGTAGAACGGATTTACCCCTACCATTATTCATGGAGTTGTCAGAACACCTACACAAGTCCACCAGAGCTTTTGTGGGGGGATGATTTCACCAGTTGGCATACCAATAAAACAATCTAGTTAGCTCTTTTCTCACTGGATTTTTCCTCAGAAAGAAAAAAGCAAAACACCACGTAATAACGAACTAAAAATACCCCCCAAACTAAGATTGCAATAATATTGGGAGATCAGTAAGAAAGATATTTGACATTTATGGGAGAAAAAGTTAAGATTTTAACAATGCTGAGGAGTAAATCCCCTTCCTATTAGATCTGTGGCTACAGGAAAAAAGTACCGTATTTTCCAGCGTATAAGATGACCGGGCGTATAAGACGACACCCTAATTTTACAGTTAAAACATAGGTTTAGGCCTATATTCACTGTATAAGACTACCCCCCACTTCCGAGGCTGTAGTCTTATACAGCGAATATAGGCCTAAACCTATGTTTTAACTGTAAAATTAGGGGCTCGTCTTATACGCCCAGTCGTCTTATACGCCGGAAAATACAGTATGCACTTTCTCTATGTTCTCCAAATATGCTTTTTCGCGAGAAGGATAAGCACCTAGAGAAAATAACAGTAACTCACTCCTCTAAATTGTTCAAATCTATCACTTTTTCAAGATTCAAACAGAGATTCAAGTCACCATCTAAATTAAATGCAAAATAATGAAAAAGAGCCTTCAAACCTCAGTCTACCATTCACACATGAACCATGCATGGTATGTCCACCATTCAAGTATCAAGAATGCTAATCTTGAACAACAGTTTCCAAAGCACACATATTTCATGATCCAGTAGAGTAAGAGAAGAAAATATTGGTTCTTTTCATCTTGTATTTTGCAAAATTCCTTCTTGGTAATTGTTTCATAATGTGTATTAGCAGTATTAGTTGAATATTCTGTATAAATGCACGTTAGAATTGGGTGCCCAAGCACTGTTATGACCAATGAGCTCCATAATCAAAAGGAAATGGATCCATACCCTAAAACCAGTAGCCAGCTTTGAAAAGTAGATGTTTATTTTAACAATAAGAAACTTAAGAAGTTTAAGAAAGTTTGTTTTTCACTTGTGGTTTATTCATTTGTCCTTTGCAGCTTTGTAATTAACAAAACAATTTCCATGTTTTAGAGACAAGCTTTATAGTCCTAATTAGTTCTGGAGTCTCTTCTACACTTTAAACAAAGCCCAAGAGAAAGGATAGGATGCAATCTTTTTTCTCTTCTTATTCACCCTTGCAGTGGCTTCCCTTTTCAATGACAACTTCAATTACTCATGTCTTCACTCAGGATATATAATTAGCCAGCTTACACTAAGACCCAGACACAGTGATAGACTCTGGGGTTTCAAAGTCAATTCCTTCTCCCAACATTTACAAGTTTTATCACTTAATTGTGTTCTATCCCAAATAGACCCTTCCATCTCATAATCTGGTATTTAAGCACATAACAATTGTATATATGTGTTACAACAGTTATGTGCTTAATTACCAGAATGTAATAATGGGAAATCAGTAACAAAAAAACAAAACTACTTGTTACAATAGTGCTGAAACAGACTATAAATAGTATTGTTAGTCACCTACAACATTTTGGAGCAAATAGGTTACTTAGCTTTTAATTGATTTTTATAAACCTTTAACATGCTCAATTTTTCTAAAATATTGTTAGAAACACCACAATGCCTTATTTAAATTTTTCTTAATTTAAAACAGAATCAAAATAACCCTCTAATTCTGCATAGTTTGTATTCTAATGCCATATATACTTATACTCTTAGCTATTATTGAAAATAGTGAGATCCAAGATGGCGGCATGAGAGGAGAACGCCGATAACTGCCTGGGAAGGGCCTTGTGAACAGAGGTGAGTCCACAGGGAAAACCCTACAATAAACCTCAACTAAGAGAACCACACAACGCAGAACAACACACAAAGGTTAAAAGAAAAAAGGGGAGAGCGGGACAGGAAAAGGGAAGCAGCGGTTCGGGGACAGAGACTGGGAGTGCGACCCGGGGCTGGCAAAAACAAAGGGGGATTGGGGGACTACGGTCAAAGTGGAGCTGGATCGAGGGCGGGCTGGAAGCCGAGACCTAGGGAGCGTGGAAGCCCCACAAGACTGTGGACAATTTAACACCCGAACTCAAGGGACAGCACGCAGTGACCTAATCAGATCACGGAGCCTAAAGTGGAACAGGGACTGTGGAGCAGGGCGGCTGCACTTCCCGGCGGGCGGGGTGAGAACAGGGCACCAGCCCACAGCAGCTCAGCACCCCTAATTTACGGAGGAGATGGACTGTGAAGGAGCGCCTTCTGAGGACGGGGCTCTTGGAGTGAGGGCTGGGGCTTGAGTGGGCATAGCTGCATTGGACGTGCTTAGAGTGAATCCGGTGGTCTCAACAGAGCCGGGAGCGTAGAGCGGCTACTGCCCGAGCTACAGCCTGTGTGCACAGGGCTTTCAGTACCCCACCCACCGGGCTTCCGTGGCGCCGCTGCCAGCGTGCAACTGGGCTTTTGGCGCCGAGCCCACTGGGCCGCAGTGACACCGCTGCTTGCTTGCCAGCACGTAGTTGGGCTTCTGGTGCCCTGCTCACCAGGCCACCGCAGTGCCGCTGCCTGCGCATAGGACCAGCTTTCAGCGCCCTGCCCACCGGGCTGTTGCAGTGGGGCTGCCTGCTCGCGAGTGCGCACCTGGGCTTTAGGCGTCCCGCCCACCGGGCCTCTGGGGCGTTGCGGACCACGCGCAACTGGGCTGCCGGCAGGGTCTCCGCGGTGTCATTGCCTGTGCGCAGGACTGCGTGGTCGACCGGGGCCTCTGCCAAGCCCCAGCACATCCAAGTGCTGCCCTATGGGCGTGGCTTACAGATACAATTGAAGGAGGGGCAGCCAGGGGGAGGAGAGAAAGAAGGGAGTTCCTGGGCCCCAACCCCACTGAACCACCAGCCACCCTGCTGAAAGAGGAATCTGCTATTGTGTCTCAGGCCTGCCCTAGCTCCTAGTCACATGCCCCCACCCCTGGCCATACCTTTACTACCCTGCTATCTAACAGCTAAGACAGCAACCTGAAGTGCCCCAGGACACAAAAGCTGTCTGCTTCCCCCAACCCTCTCCCAAAATCTCCTTCTCCCACAACTGAGCCCAAAAGAAAAAATAAAGAGAAGCCCATCTGATAGGCAAACCCCCAGAGGGAAAACAGACTCATGCGGAAAGCAAAAAGAACCACATCAAACACAATGCACACCTCAGAAGCCAAAGCCCCTCCAGAAGATCAGGGGCAGTCTTTAGTAAAGGACCTTGCACACTTGGAATCAAATCTAAGTGAAACAGAATTCAGGGC
>PVKE010002967.1:0-76758 GCA_004027555.1 Craseonycteris thonglongyai
GTGAGATCTCCAGAAGTCCTTTCCTGGGCGCAGTTTAATCCTTCCATCCCCACTTGCTGGGCAGTGTCCAGAAAGTGTCACTTGGAGACACTCTTGGACTCTTTCCCAGCCTCCATTTGGAGCTTCTGTGTTCAGGGGTACAGCCGACTTTTCCTCTGGTTGTCAGGCCTCTTGGGCAACTAGGGATGAGAGGGAGTCCCCGCTCCACAGAGAACCTCCACGTCAGCCTGGAAGGAGGGATTCCTACACTGTGCATCTGCATTTGCATTCGGTGTGGTACGTTTTGAAGAACCAGTGCATTTTGTTTCAAAATCTACACCGTAATAAAGGTTTTAAGCCAGCCAAACTGTCCTGGAAGCTCTCACCTTCCACGTAAGCACAGCTTTGGGGGGGCTTATGAAGGGGGTGTGGGGGTGGAGCACCAGGAAAAGTCCACTTTGCAACAACTACATTTAAAACAGGAAGAGTCTGTAGTGTCCAGCACAGGGAATGTAGTTAATAATATTGTAATAACTTTGCACAGTGGCAGATGGGTCATAGACTTAGTGAAATGATCACAAGGCATGTAAATGTCGAATCACTGGGATGGATACGTAAAACTCATATAATAGTGTATGTCAACTATACTTACATTAAAAAAAAAAATTTTTTTAAACCAGGGAAGTCTACAGGGTCTCTGGCACAGCCCCCTGAACAACGACAGGTCCCATGTGTCTTTTCAGACCTCTTTAAGGCTCCACTGCAATGTCCTGGGGTTTGCAATTCAAATACAGGTTATCTCTAATTCAAATACCGTTAATCTGTGGTTCAGAGCTGCTGTTGCCATTTTAAAGGAAGTCCACTTCCGTTAATGTTACTTCTTTAAGTGGAAAATGCAAAGTTAAACAATTAAAGATATTGGTTCCATGTAAATGTTTTTATAATTTATTTAATTTTTAAGGCACACAGAGTTCAAGTAGATAATTTAACATCTAAAAATACAAATTTAGCACTAATTATAAATGGTAGTCAATTCACTAACCAAGTTATATGTAGCATTCTAATACTAGTCTTAAAACTCTGACTCCTGAACAGATGTGAAATGTGTACAATGGTGACACACACTAAACACTAGGATTTTGTTCCTCTTACTAGACGTTTTTCACTAAATTCCAGGACAGATACATTAATGCATTTTGCTCTGTGAGTGCTTCAGCTTATAGAGATGTATACTTTGTTTAACGAACATTTTAGCATCAACCGCATACTACCACCAACTCAAAAGAGGGTTTTCTTAAAGATGTGTGTAAATGTCCAAGGAGCACAATCAAGTAGGTAATGCTTAACCCCTGTGAGGTCTTGATGAGGATCTGAACAGCCTCTCAATTTGTCTTCCATGCCTTGAATTGGAGCCCAGCAACCCAGCGCGCACACACACACACACACACACACACACACACACAAATGGTGGAGGGGAAGCCACAGATACACCAGAAATCTCTTCTGAGTCAAGAGTTTCCACTTCCTCCCCAACTTGACCATTTACCAGAACTGGCCAAGAGTAAGCACCATGAACTGAACCTCTCTGGATTTTCCCGGCCTGACCTTGAAGTGACATGGGAAAGGGCAGAGAAGCAGCCAGAACCAAGCTAGCCCCACACAGTCATCGATGAAGACCTGCAGTGTTGTCTTAGGGCAGCTTTCCCCTTTGGCACAGCCCACGGAGATTCTCCAACTCGCAGCTGATGTCAAGAGTGCTTCTGACCACAGGGGTCCTGTGAAAGGGGAGGAGCATGAGAAGGCACCGGAGAAGAGGCTGGGATGAAAGTCACAGATAGACACTCTGCCCCGCTGCCGTCCCTGGAACCAGAGGCAACGGCATCACTGAGGTGGTCAAAGTCCAGAGTTCCGGTTCCTGCTGGTCCCTGTGGTCTGTGGACCATACAGTTCTCCAGTCCTGTGAACCCTGACCGCAGCCTCCTGTCTAGCTCTGTGCTGCCTCATCTGCTTGTTTAGGTCCTCCACGGACAATCATCGAGGCATCATCAGCAAGAGGTCCCCTCAGCCACCGTCTCAAATAAAGCAACGCAACACCACATACGCATGAAATCGTGTGTGCTGTAAGTGTGAGAGGAAGGGGCTGAAGACTCGGAAGATGTTCACCAGTAAGTTATCAGTAGTTAGATCCAAGTAGAGTGAAATTTCAGGCCATTTTTGCCCCTTCCATCTTTATACTCTCTGACATTGTTTTAAAATGGTAAAACAGGCACATATTCTGTAATTACAAAAACAGCATGTTCATTCTGAAAAAAATAAAACATTAAAGCGCTCTTTTAGAGGAGAAAATGGATTAAACATGATTATGAAAACTATCAGAGACAAATCTGTTAAAAATTGGAGGAACTGAACCCAAACCTAATTACTTCCATTTAAACTGCAAAACACATGCACTGAGTATGGATTACAATGTTAGTGAACGTCAAAGAAATAAATCAGCATAAACTGGGCAACTGGTCCTATAACAATAGATGCTGGTATTGTTCAGATGCACAAGCTAGCTGAGCTGACAATTTGCAAGGCCTCGGATCATTTGGTGTTGAGTGAATCAAGTATTATAAAACGTGGATTGTTTTGCAAAGGATGGTTACTGTGGGGAAACACAAAGGACACACTGTTTTCATAGCCTCGCTCACACAATTGAGAAATAAGGCAGTAACACTCCGCTTCACTTCATTCTTTTCGCGACGTCTGAATAGGCATGTTCAATCTCCTGGTCGGCAGGGCACGTATTGGTGAACTCGTCCCTAGCGTAGGCATTGTTCAAGTATCTCCAGATGCCAGTCATTTCAGAAGGAAATTCGAAATCTCTGTATCTTTTGGCCACAATCTGAAAATGAAGAGGAAATTGTCAGCAAAGGGGAAACCCACCTACGTAGGCAATCAGATCACTCTTTTCAGGTGTGTACTGCAGTCTCTTTCTCAAGTCCTGATGTCACCCTAGTGTCGTTTGGGCTACCCTGAGTGGCACCTGGGCTTTGCAGGGGACAGCCTGGGCCTGGGAAAGGTTAGCAAGGTCCTAGGCTCAGCACAGGGCCCCCACTCACGCCTGCCCACTGATTTCTCACAGACAGTGCTTGTCGGCTGGCATGGCTCTGCTCTGTCCACCGCTGGATTTCCCCTGGTATTTCCAGCCGTCTTCTCTGCGTGTGTTCCGCTGCTGTGTCACGTGGTGCCTAAAGATTCAGGGTGGCTCTTTGGTTTCGTTTGTGCTCAGTCGCTGGGAAGCACCCACTCTTCAGCCACTTGCTAAGACTCACCTCCTGACACCCCAGATATGGGGATCTGTTATTCCCGCCAATTCCCATCATTCTGCCACTGAGAGGGTCATGTCACCGTGGTCTGCCATGGGCCGAGGACAGATTCGTGAACAAAATGGACACACGTCCTTGCCTCTTGGAAACAGAGGGTGTCAGGACAATGCAGCTGAGAGGCAACAGGGTGATGTTGCCTTTTGCTGAAGGGGTGCCATTGGGGAATTAGTTACAAAGGAGGGTGCAGACTATTGAGGACCATTATCTGTGTCCTAGGGCTGCCTTAACAAAGTACCAAAGTCTAGGTGGCTGAAGCAACGGAAATGTATTTCCTCAGAGTCCTGGGGGCCGGAAGTTCAAGACCAAGGTGTCAGCAGGGCCACGTTCCCTCTGAAGGCTGGAGGGGGGAGTCTGTTCCTGGTCTCCTCACTTCTGGTAGTTTCTAGTCTTCTGACAGCATAACTCCAACCGTCACATCGTGTTTTCATGGTCTTTGTATCTCTGCATCCAAATTTGCACCTTTTATAAGGACACCAGTCTATTTGGATTGGGGCCAACCCTCCTCCAATCTGATCTTAACTAATGACATCTGCAAAGACCCTGTTTGCAAGCAAATAAGGTCCTGTTCTGACTTCCTGGGGGTGAGGACTTCAGCATAGGAATTTTTAGGGGACACAACTCATCCCCTGACAGAGACCTAGGGCTACAAAGACCAGTTCTGCTTTGTTGCCTCCTGTTGCATTGGTTCCTGGGATGTCTGGATGAAGTGACATGGGACTTAATCACAAATGAGGTCTTTGGGACTCATTTCCCAGATTTCGGAGGCCAGAAGCCACTCATAGTGTGGCAGCAAACAGGAGCATATAACCTTCAGAGAGCCTCCTAAATTGTTTAATATCTTTTGCCTGAATTCAATTTCCCTGATGTGACTGTTAAGAATTCTGCTCTCCTTTAAAAAAAAAAAGTTTTATTGTTTTTCACAGAGAGAGAGAGACAGAGAGAAGGGGGAGGGCCCAGAGCAGTGTCCATAGTTGTACGTCATCAGTTTTCGACATGGTTTCATTCCACACAGGTGGGCGGGAGGCCATGCAGGGTGGGACCTGGTCTAAGGGCCTCCCACATGGGAAGCACTCCCCAGTTCAGCATATGGGTCCGCACGGGCCAGAGCTGGGATTCAATCCTTGGACCCTGGGGCTGCAAAGCGAGTGCTTAACCCACTGAGCCATACTGGCATCTCCTCTGCTCTCCGTTTGTTGACTTATCTTTGACCATCTTTTTTTTTTTACATTTCTGGGTAAATCTGTAATGTGCATGCCTATTATATATGTCAACTTGTTTTTATATTATATTTTCTGAATTGAATACTTACGTTTTTTTCTATCTTTCTGTGGATATTTGTGTGTTTGTGTGTGTGTTTCCCTTTCTGGTAATGGTCTGTTTTAACTCTTCCAGTGGTTTCCTCGACAGCCTTAAATACTGGAAATTCTCTATTGCTTGATTTATCAACTTTAGATGAGATAGATCTCTTTACTCCTGACTACAGCACATGAGGAAATTAGTATAACTACACTCCTTTTCATTTTCCCAATTCCAATGGTTGTAGAAACAGCCATGCTTCTAATCCTGTCCTGTAACTGCAATTTCTACTGTTTATAGGTTCTATGTTTACCACCAGTTCTTTTGTACCACACACCTTCTCTGTTCCTGGATTCTTATTTTGATTATCATTTTATTTTTTCATATAGTAATTTGATTTTGAACAATGGCTCAGGAGTACTTATTTTATTGAGACCAGAAGTCTAGGGAAAAACAATTTACCTGGATATAAAATTCTTACATCACATATCCTTTCCCTTAATTCTTTGTAAATATTAAAACATTGTTTTCTGGTTTTTAATGTGGTCATGGAGACATAGGAGGCCAGTCTGGATTTCACCCCTGTGTAAATAAAGTTGTTGTTTATTTAACTTATAATTATCATCATCACCATCATCATCACCATCATCACCATCACCATCATCACCACCACCACCATCATCACCACCATCACCACCATCATCACCATCACCATCATCACCATCACCACCATCATCACCATCATCATCATCACCATCACCATCATCACCACCATCACCACCATCATCACCATCATCACCACCATCATCACCATCACCACCATCATCACCATCACCATCATCATCATCACCACCATCACCACCATCATCACCACCATTATTGCTGCTGCTGCTATTATTGTCCAGATGCCAAAAAGCTTCTTTCGTATCCTTCGTGTCCAGTGATTTGTCAGATGTGTCATAGTGTATTGATTATTCTGGGGTGATAGTTTCCTAATCACAGCATGTTGTTTAGAATGAAGGCTCAGGGTACCCTTTAATTCAAAGTGGTTTTCCCTTGGAGCCTTCCCGTTCTTTCATTTTCCTCTCTTGTCCTCTTGCTCCTGGTTGTGTGCCTCTGGGACCTCTCTAACCTCCTGGTTTCTCAGGCCCACCCGCCAAGCCCCTGCGTCACTGCTGCGACGTCTTCTGTGTATCACCTTTGTTTCTGAAACCATTTCATTTGCCTTTAAGTTATTTCTTGAGCTCTGCCAGCCTGGTAGTCATCTTCTTGGTGATATTAGGGTTTTTTTTGACATCACATGTCTTGTCTGTGAGCTTTTTCTCAAAAGATTCATTTCCTCTTCCATTTCTGTGAGGTCTTAGAGAAGTGTCTGTAAGGAATGTTCTTTAATTCACTGGAGCAATTCTTCATCAGGTATGTGTTTCTCATCGGCCTTTTCCTTTGTTTTCCCTTCTCCTTCTCCCCCCTCCCCCTCCCCTTTTGATCATTTCCAATCCACAGAGAGGTCCCACTTGGATGTTTTCTATTTATTAACCATCTCTGAATGAGGAAGATCTATTGGACCTACCATTTGCTTAAACATCGTATGGAGGGCCAAGGGAGCAAGATGGGGCAGCTGGTAGACCAACTGGATATTTACTCTCAAACACTGTCTCATCCAATACTGCCCTACACTCTGCCCCAGGGACACATTAGAGTTAAGGTTAAGGTCAGGGTCAGGGCTAGGGTTACAGTCAGGGTTCGGGCTCAGGTTAGGGTCAGGGTCGCTGTCACGGTGAGGGTTATAGCCAGGGTTTGAGTTAGGGTTAGGGTCAGGGTTAGGATTAGCATCAGAGTCAGGGTCAGGGTTAAGGTTGCAGTCAGAGTTGGGGTTAGGGTCAGAGCCAGCACTGTGGTAAGCGTTCGGTTTCAGGTCAGGGTCAGGGTTCGGAGCAGCGGAGCCTCCACTGTGAGGCTCACAAGTTAGGCAGGAGGTCACCATGACTAAAACTGAAGCTCAGAGAATTTACCATCTCTCTCAGCTGGTTCAAGACGTGTTTCTCTTCTCTGCTCAGTAGCCACAGAGCAGAATGCCACTCCCCTTCTCTCCTCCATCCACCGCCCCAATCTGTGCCTTTGGAAGAGGGGGTTGTGGCAGAAGAAGATGGCACCACTGTAGAGCTTCTCCTTCAATTCTGCTTCTCCAGGAATCTAGGCTCCAATGTCACCTCTGCAGGGACACCCCTGCTTCTCTGGTGGCCTGCTCCATGCCCTAGTCCTCAAACAACGAAATCTGGGGTGGCCTTTCAGGACTGTGTGATTGATGATACTTTTAGAATCTGAACCTACAGATGTGGAGAAGCAGGCCTCGCCTCTGCGGCCCCTCACACTGGACGAAGTTTCTTAGCCTTTGAATTGGTGATCTGCCCTTTTCTGGTTTCATGAAAGATGAAGCTAATGCTCTATTTTTTCAAATTGTTTTTGCAGGGTTTCAGGAAAGAGAATAAATTATAAATTCCTTTACTCTCTCATCGTTTACCATAAATTCCTTTAGACTGATTCTCGTTTCCTTTCAGGAGTGCTCTATCCTGGAAGATTATTAAGATGTTTAGCATTTTGAGTGCTAAATGGCTTTGAAGGTTTTGCTGTTAGGTCTTATAAACTGGAGCTATGGACTGACTATTCTAAATACTTTAGTTTTATTCTAAATACTTTATTTCTACTGAAATGTAAATTGCTCTTTTTTTTTTTTTAATAGGGGCTAAACATGTGGCAAGTGATGTCGGATGGCTGGGGCATTTCTGTTGCTCTTCCCCAACCCCATGTGCAGTGTAGCTGTGATGCTGCACTGGTCATAACAATGATTAGAATACATTCACTAATGGGGCTAAACCAAGACACCATCACATAAACATCTTATGGGAAAATGGCTCCCAAATTTCCAATTTCAACAATCACCCATGTAGCAGTGTAAGGGGTTAGTGTGCTTTCATTAACTTTTAGGTGTCAGGGCACTGGCAAAGTTATTTATACTGTTAGCGTAATATTATAAATTTATTTATAATGGTCTTTTCAGAACCTTCATTTGCAGGATCGGCAATATCTTTGAGGCTGGAACTTCAATTTGGCACCCTGAGCACAGCAGGGGAGAGAGAAGAAGGAAGAGAATGGGGCAAGGATTGGGAAGGGCAGAGGGAAGGAAGAAGAAATGCAGGGAGAGAAAAGCAGGGGGCTGACATGGAGGAACCAGGGCTGGCTGGTCGCCCAGAAGCGCACCAGTGCCAAGGCTGTATGAAGCTAATTTGTACGTTTCTAAATGCCAATTAAATGTCTATTAGAACACAGGGCCCTTGACCTGTAGTTCCGTGTCTTCCCACCCACCTCCCCTCTCCTTCTACAAGGACCTAGCTCTGGGCCTGCTGGGGTTTGAATCATAAAGACGCCTCAAAACAAGATGTGGGCTTCTGCCTGAGGCCTTTGGGGTACTGAGGGCCAAAGACATAGCACTAGTGATAATGACAGTAACAATTAACACCTGTAGGTGATAAAGAGGCTCAGGGCAGTAACTAAGGAGTCCACCTGCCTCAGAATCTTGGGTTCACCCCAGAAGTTCTGATTTAGTAGGTCAGGCTGGATCAAGGGAATTACATTTCTAAAAAAGCTTCCTCAACAATTCTTCCGCCTTCTCATGTTGGAGACCCACTGGTGTGGGAGGCTTTAAATCCTAATAATATATGACCCATGGCTCTTATATCATGTTCAACTGTCCGGGAAGATAGGATATCAAATCTGGCAGAGGTTCCGCCAAAGGGTGGTCCGTGCATCCCAGCTGTGGGAAGAGACGACATTGAGAACTGAGAGAACAGGACTCCACCCTCAGGGCCTCGTCTGCCCTGACCATCACCAACCATCAGCCGAATTCACATGGTAACACTCACAGATTCCACTCATCATGTCCAAGCCTTGAGCACTAAATGCCACGTATACTCAACTGTATTCCCTCCAGTTGCTGTCCCCTAACTTTCCTTAGGCTGTGGGAACAAGACTTGAAAACAAGAAGCAGCGAGGAGGAAGGAGGAGCCATACTCCCAGACACTTCTGGAGAACATCGGAAGAATACCCGAGAATCTCCACGGATCTGCAGCCGGGGCTTTGGCTGCCCCCGGTAGAAACAGGCGAGGCTTTTGACCACATGTGAGATTGCTTCCTTTCTCTGGCCAAGACACAAGTCAAAGCAAAGCAAAGCAAAACCCCAGTCGTGTACACAGTGCATGTGGCAGGAGGAGCAACACACCTTAATGATGTGGAGCTTGGGCAAGAGGTTACAGTCGGCAAGTGTGAGCTCGTCTCCGTCTAGAAACCTCCTTCCAGAAACAGCCACTTCCTCTGTGCTGTACGCGTCGATTTCATCGGGCAGAGGGCTACTTAAGTAGTGATCGAGCTTCTTCAGGGCCTTCAGAAGGTTCTTTTCATAAACTGGAACAGAAAGGCAGAAATGACAAAGACTAGCCCTAGGAGTCAGCATCACCTTCCTCTAGAGACGAAGGACGGAGTGTAGCGTGGCCTCACGCCTCCCTGGAAAATAATGCGACCGTCTACACAGCACCGCTACCTCTTGAACGCATTCATTTCTTCAAAAATCTTTATGGGAATTCGACCATAAAGTCGAAGCTGGCCGCAGCATCATGTAAACAGATTCCCACAATGCAGTGGAAACGTTAGAGGGTGATTATACCCCTCCCGCGCCCCACCCCCACGTCATTTTCTGGGCTTCCAACCTCTAGCAGCATTTAATCCAAAACCCATGTGCAGAGTCAGAGTTGGAGGCCCTGTTTCCTTCTTTGTAGACACAGGTGCCTGCCCTCTGTGAAATGAGGCCGAATTTCCAGGACCCCATTAGAAGCGGCACCACAGGCCAAGTTCACGGCCATGTTGAAACAGAAACCCAGAAGATGAGGTACTTACTCTCGTTTGCATCCTTCTTGGTGTTTTTTATAAATGCTGAGAATTTGGCAAACACGTCATTTCCTGCAAAGTTAGATTCAGGGTGTTGGGTTCCCAGCTTAGGGTACCTTAAAAAATTGAAAATTGGAATACATCACAGAAAAGCAATGTTCCAGCTAGGACAATACAATGGAGAGCGGGGGAATGTCTTTCTCTGAGTAGATATAAAAATAAAAACATCCCCACGAATGTTTCCTGATCTTTTTATCTTCAAGGTTGGGAGCCACACAGTCTGGGACAAAGCTCTGGACTGATTGTCCTCATCCTGAGACACAGAACTCACAGGGCTCACTGGTTTTCGTCCCCTGCCTACTAAACTGAAGGTGAGGGACTAGATTCTAGCCCCTAGAAGGTCGCCTTCCGAGGCCAGCCTACGTGAGGTTGCTGTCAACACGCTCTCTTTCCCTTCCAGCAGCTGACCTACGACACGGCCAACCCACACGCCATCAGCCAACCTCTTCCTCCACTTCCTGCCTTCAGACCCTGCTCATCAAACTGCAGGTGCAAAGCGAAGAGGTCCAGGCCCCCGTAAGGTTTCTCACCTCGCCCTGTGTTGTCTGTGGCACACCACAGGGCAGTGAGGAAGTAAGTGCCAGGGCCACAGAAAACCAAACACTCGGAGCCCACGGCTTTATAACTGTCTGTGAGGGGGCGGGGCGTTCACCCGGTTTAATGAGGCCCACCTCGGGGGAGCTAATTTCTCCTCTAAGAACTCCTCGATCTTATTCACATCCGTCTTGACTTCTCCATCAAAAGTCACGAAAGGCGGGTTCGTCCCAGGAGCCAGGTTCTGCAGGTCGGTGTGCTTCCTGGGAGGGAGGGAACAGTGTTAAGAGTCACTTCGAGCCTTAGCAGTGTCCTCCCCAACTTAAGAGGAACAGTGCGTTTCCCAAACATCTTACTGGCAGTGAAAGTGCAGCCTTTCTCTGGACCTGGAGGTGGAAAAGTTAACTCTCCCCCATGTCCTCAGCCAGCAGTGCCGCTCAGACAGGCTTCGGAGAGGTTCACAGCTGACCGGTAACCGGGAGAGCAGGTTTCCCGGCGCCCCCAACTCCTACTCCTTCCTGATTATGTCTGATCCGATCCTGTAATTACTGCTTAGCCCACACTCGGCTTCGGTTCAGGGTCCTGACCGAAGACGGACATGCCTTGATAACTCCATGAGCCTTAGGCGTGTGTGAGCGTGTGTGTGTGTGTGTGTGTGTGTGTGTGCATGTGTGTGTGTGTATGTGTGTGAAATTAGGCAGTTATTTCAATAAACACAGAAACTTCATCATACCTTTTCAGATCCACTGTTGTCACATTAAATATAACGCCCTTTAGCCAGAGAATCATAAAGAGACGCTGAGAAAATGGGCAATTTCCAATACTCTCACCATCACAACCAGCCTGAAAATGGAAAAAGAAAGCTTAATCAGAGTCAATCTCACAATTATATGTGCCAGATCCTGCAATGCATGTGCACAAAATCGTTATAAATTTTCATTAATGGGGGAAGCTGGGATGGCTCAGTGGGTTAAGCACTCACTTTGCAGCCCCAGGGACTGAGGATCGAATCCTGGCCCCGGCCCATGTGGACCCACGTGCTGAACTGGGGTGTGCCCCCAGTTCAGTTCCTGCCGGGGCCTATGCGGGAGGCCCCCGGCCCAGTTCCTGCCCTGCGCAGCCCTGTGCCCACCTGTGGAGTGAAACTATATGGAAAACTAATGCTGTCAACTATGGAGACTGCTCTGGGTCCTCCCCCTTCTCTCTGTCTCTCTGTCTCTCTTTGTGTGTCTCTCTCTGTCAAGAGCCACTAAAAATAAATCTTAAAAACACCATTTTTGCTAATAGTCATAATACGGTGAATATTCTTCTGGGGTTACTTCACTCAGCATCTACGCCCACATGGGAGTGGGGCAGAGGGGAGCACACACACCCTACACCCAGCATTTTCTTTCTTCCTTCCCACCGCCTCACCATTTCCTGCCACGTTGGGTCTCTCAGTAGCAGTTCACGGAGGGAAAGAGTGGTGAGAGGGAACTCCCTTTGTCACCAAAGGCGAAGAAGAAAGACACGCTCTGGCCGCCTCCTCTATCTCTTGATCATCTCCAGAAACAACCCACCTCTCTTTCCAGGAGAATCGAGGTTAACAACAGACCAGCCGAGTGTCCCACCGCGACGCCATCGCGAATAGTCGCTGCTACGTTCGACTACAGAACGAGAGCTGTGGACTACATGCATCCTGCGACCCCTGGGCACTATGAAACTTTTATTTCCGCTCCTCTGATTCATGGGGTGGCAGAGAGATGGGGAGAAATGGTGCTGAGAAGGTAGATTATTACCCAGTTGGCCTTGAGGGTGGAAGGATATGAAACAGTTTCTCTCTGATGACCCAAAGCAGGTCACAGCTACACACATGTGCCCCGAACACAGGCAAGAAACAGACTGAACAAACACCCTCCCACGGAGGAGAAAGGCGGGTGCTAGAGAAGAGAGGGGCACGAGGGGCTCTGCAACCCCTGGGAAATGGAGGGGTGGAAGCAAGGCTCCCGAGGGAAGTTCCAAAACTCCTCTTTTTTGTCCCGTCTTTCTCACTCCACACATCTCTAATGGGGTTATTGTGCTAGTAAAATGCAACTGGAAACCCACGGAGGTGGCTTGGACATGTTCCTCATGTCCCCAGACTTCAATGACACAAACACAGCCATACCTAAGCCATGAAGCCCATTTCTGCCACAGGTACTCATCGCTAAAAAAGAAGGTTGAGAGAAAAGCTCTGTATCTAGAACTTGAGTCACAGAAGGGCACGAGGCCAAAAGTGAGCTAGTGTTTTGGGAATGGAAAACCAGATCCCTCGAGAAAATTGGATGGCGGAAGACGGCGTTCTTAAGTCACCCGGAGGGGTGCCTAATAACAAGTTGTCTCTGCAAATGAAGAGGACAAGAGACCCACAACCAGTTTTAAAGAGTCTCTTTACACAAGGCGAAATCCAAATAGCCAACAGGCACATGAAAAGGTTTTTAGCTTCACTGACTAGCAGGGAAATGCAAATTAAACCCACGAAGAGATTCCACCACACACAGGTGGGGGTGGCAACAGCCACTGCCAAGGTGGCTGCCATGAGAGGTCCAACCATGCGACGGGAGGACTGGAATGAAGAGCAAAGGAATCCTCAGTCGTTGCTGGTGTGTGTTAGGTGCAAAACGATCCGGCAGTGACCTACCAAAAGCAGAACGCATGTGCTGACCCAGTGACCCAGCTATTCCTCTCCCCACAGACATGAGTGCTTCTGGGCACAAAAGACACACAGAGGAATGTTCTCAGTTGTTTTAGTAAAATAGCCAAAGTCTGGAAACAACCCATTTGCCATCAAGAGTAGAATTCGGCTTCCGGGATGGCTCAGTGGGTTAAGCGCTCACTTTGCAGCCCAGGGGACCGAGGATCGAATCCCGGCCCCAGCCTGTGTGGACCCATATGCTGAACTGGAGTGTGACCCCAAATTCAGTTCTTGCCGGGGCAAGCTTCTCATGTTGGAGGCCCCCCAGTTCAGCCCCTGGCTTGTGGGGGTGTGCCTCCCATGGGGGAAGCAACCAGCCGGTGCCTGCCTTGCGTAGCCCCCCACCCACCTGTGTCAAAAAAAAATCTAATGATGGACAACTATGGAGACTGCTCTGGGCCCTCCCCCTTTTCTGTCTCTCTCTGTCTCTGTCTCTCTATTAAAAATAATAATTTTTTTTTAAGTAGAATGAGTAAATAAGTTGCAGTATATTCCTACAGTAGGACACCATCCCACAATGGCAGAGATTTACATTACACAACCAGCAATGTGGACAGGTCACACACACGTCATGTTTCGAGTCCCGTATAATTCCGTGTAGGTGAAGGTCAAACACAGGTCAGCGTCCCTGTGTGACGAGACTCAGAGCAGCAGGTGGTCTGGCAGCTGGGTGTTGTCTGCAAAGGATGGGAAGGAGGCTCCTGGGGGACAGAAAGGTCCTGTACGCCATCTGGGTGGTGGCTGCACAGGTATAATATATTCAAGTGGCAAAGGCTCAAGGCCTGGGTACTTCGGTGCATGTTTTAACTTCAATACAAAAGAAAAGAAAGTAAAACTATTACTTAAAAAATACAGGGAAAGCCGGGACGGCTCAGCGGGTTGAGCGCTCGCTTTGAGGCCCCGAGGACCGAGGATCGAATCCCGGCTCCGGCCCAGGCAGGACCCACATGCTGAACTGGGGAGTTCCCACAGTTCGGTTCTCTAGCTCTCTCTGTCTCTGTCTCTGTCTCTCTCTCTATCTGTCAAAAGTAAAATAAAAATAAATATGCACTGAAGATAAAATAATTACTCTCTATAAATATAAAAAGATATAAAAAAAAATAAAGAAAGAAAGAAAGAAAAAATACAGAGTCGGACCCCGTAGGACAGGCTTGGGGCCACGGGATGTGAATTCTTACCAAGCTCCCCCAGGGTGACATGCTGCTGATGGTCAGGGACCCATGAAAGTGGGTGGGCTTACTATACCCAAAGGGGCACCGATACACCCAGATAACTGAACTCAGAGTCCCCTGACCTCTGGGTGCTCACGTCACCTCCTCCCAACTCCTGCAGCTGTTCCTTCCTCCCCGCAGCACTTAGGAGAGGGGCTGAGACTTCCCCAGCTGGAGTCTGGAAAGTTGCAGGGAGCCTGAGGGGTGGGGAGGTGGGAGGTGAGGACCCCAGCACCCAAGCAGTGCTTACAACTCCCCTGAAATAGTGAAACAGCCACTTGAACCCCACCCCCCAGGGCCATGAGGAAGCCAGGCCCAGCGAGTCCCAAGGGTTCGCTGCTCGAGACCCCTGTGAACGCAGGCTGCTTCCTTGCCTCCAGCAGGTTGGGGCAGAGTCCAGGGAAGGGGAACGGGGAAGACGAACACGCAGGGACACAAAGCCACATACTTGGGCCAGTGCAGACTTGTCCCGGGTTTTTCGGGTTAGAGCAGCCACACTGAACACGGTCTAGATACGTTCTGCAGAGAGGGGCCGTTGCCTTCGTCCGTCTCCTCCCTTGTCTCGGTTACCTGGGGGACCCTGTTACAAGGCATCTTGAACGTGGCAAACCCCGCTCTGAGCCCATGCATATGCTGCCATCCCTGGGGGGCGGGGGGGGGGGGCGGTATTGTTTGAGAGAAGGTGAGAGAGACCAAGAGAAGAGAGAAGGGCCCAAGCCGTTGCCATGATTGTACATCCTTCGATTTTGTTTTTCTTTCACATAGTTTCATTCCACACAGGTGGATGTGAAGCCACACAGGGCGCAACCAAACCCGGGGCCTCCCCCATGGGAAGAGAGAACCTTCGCCGCCATCCAGCGGTTACTAGTAACAGGGCACCGTTCAGCGTGTGGGTTTGCACGGGCTGGGACCAGGATTCAATCCCTGGACCTCGTGGTTGCAAGGCAAGCGCTCAACCTGCTGAGCCACCCTGGCCTCCTCCTCGCTGGGGGTCTTGGTGAAGCTGGCCTGACCAGGGCTCCACCTCCCCAGGCAGCAGGGGCGGCACCACTTCCCTGCCATGAACCGCTTCCTGCGGCGACACCTGAAGAATAACTACAGTGCACGGGCCTCTCCGCCCGGCTCTGCCTCTTCAAACTCAAGCCCGCATTTTCCCTTGAAAGCGTTCTTCTCACCATTTCCTGACTCCCGGCAGCTCCTTCTTTAGGACACATAAAAAGGGGTAGGAGAAATATATTTAAAAATAAGAATAACTGCCTTTGTCATCCGACTCTGTAAAAGCTTGAACTTCTTTAACGGGCTCTTTCCCGGAACTGCAACTTGGAACCAAACGTGGGCCGGAGGGCACGACACTGGTCTGCCTGGCCATAGCCCCCAGCTTAGATGACAGTGATGAGCACTGTGATTGTCCCGGTGCCCCTTCCCCGCCATGGTCGTGGAAGAGCATTGTTCCGACCCAGCTCGGTGCTGGACGGGGGGCTGGGAGGCATTTCAGAAGAATTAGCTAGCTGCCGTGACTGCCAATAAAGCAGGATTTACATATCCATGTTGCCTCATCTTAAATTGCTCTAAAAAAAAAAAAATGCTTCTGTCTCGTCGGTTGTAAACGAGGGAGTTACGGGAACATGGTGGGAGTGACGAGGACGCCGTGCTGCCTAATTTTGCTGCTTTAATGCGCTTTGGTGCCAGGATGTGCCAGGAGTGAGGAAGGCAAAGCTAGGCCACTGCCAAAGCCCATTAGGGAGCAGGACTGGGAGAGTGCGGCCGTCTCGGTCGCCCTCGTTAAGCAGACGAGATGGCGGGATAAAGCTGTGTACATTAGGCCCGAGTAACTGACAGCGTCGCCGTAATTGGAGCATTGCGTCTCATAAAGTTTTATTTTCCATTGCTGATAATGATGCTCTCAGGCTAATTATGCAATGGGCTCACACTTCTAGCAAACTTCTCAGCCTACGGGGCAAATGTACGTACACCTTTCTGAGCAAATCGAATTAAGCAGGTTGAGTGATCACATGTCTCTCGTTTCCAGGGAAGACCCGGGCACTTGGATGGGCACTTGGCTGACCCAGCACCGTACATCTGCCTGTCAGACTCAACGCTTTTGAGTGTCTACGATGGTAACTCTCCAGAGAAAACCATGAATGCCTCGGACATGTTCCGAGAAATTCCATTCGCAGCTGAGACCGGTGGGGATTGTGCGGCGTCCGGTCTGTGCCCACCTCCCCACAATAGAGGCCCGAGGTGTAAGGGTCCCAAGGTCACTACAAAGGTCAACGATTCTGCTTCACTACCAATCTGCTGCCCACCTACTCTTTGCATACTTAACGCCATTCAGAATTTGTGGGGGGAAAAAACACTTTTTTTCCTTTCAGTGCTTTTTACTTCAGGCAAATAGCCTCTTCAAATGCTGGGTTGGAGTGACATGTAAGGGGGTCCGCCCACCCCCACCATCCACAAAATGACTCCTGTCCAGCCCCTGGCCCCCTGGGCCAGACCAAAAAACGGGGTAGTGATCCCCCAAGATAGTTTTGGCGGCTCCTCAGCACCCCACCCTCTCCTTCCCACCAGGGCAGTCCATGCCCTCACCCCGCTTCTTGGCACTTCTAGAAAATTCTTTGTGGACCTTAATGGTGAACACGTTCTGCAAAGTAAGCACGTTTCCTTACTCTACCCACATGCAGTGAAAAACAAGTTGGCAGGGGGTGGGGAGGCGGTACGTTGGTACTATCCTAATTGTCCCTTTTCTGATGACTGGCTTTCAGCCGAGGCCGTAGGAATTGTGCCCTGTGAGCAGGGAAGCGGGACTGGACCCGGCCTGGCTGTGTCCGTCACGGGGCTATGGAGAAAATGCGTGAGCACAGATGGCCGGCTCCGTTCCCGATGTTCCCGAGGGACGACGGCTGAAGAGAAACAGTAGCCGACCAGAGGAGGCAAGGATCCGAGCCAGGTTTTGACGTGGGAGGCCTTGGGTGGCCACCAGAATCAGCTCTTCCCCGAGAAGAACAATGTGGTCAGAAGGACCGGCCAGGACGCTCCTCTCTGGCCAGGGCCCCAGGGAGGCTGAACACAGCCCAGCCAGAGAGAAAGCTCGAGAGGACAGATCGCCCTGAATTCTCTGGGCATCCTTTGCTGCAAGCACGGTGGTCTCACCTCCCCCGGGTACCTGCGGCCCCTGCACTGCGGGGCCAGGCTCGGAGACCCTGGCCACCCAGCTGAACGGTCAGCCTGCTCCAGGCTCTGTGGTGTGTTCCCTGCACTGGTCGGCGGGGGCCAGGGGGCCCTTCCCTCGTCACCTGTAGTGCTACTGCGCGTACAGCTGATGCTAGAGTTTGATGAACACCTCTCGTGGTGTGTGAGGACCAGAGGGCCATCAGCTGGTGCTGGTAACAGAGACACGTGGGAGCAGGGACTGCCCCCCCAGCCGCCCAGCTGCATCCAGTGTCTCTGCCTCAAGGCCAGCCATTCGGAGCAGGTCAGGCCGGAGACATGGTCCCATCCCGGTGAGCAGGCCTTGTGAGATGGGTGGGGGACATGCCTCCTGGGTCTTTTCTTGCCCCCACGGGGAAGCAGGGGGGTGGGGCTTCTCTAACGCTCATAACGGTGGTGTTTAGAGTCAGGGGCCCAGCTTCCTTCACCTCGGTGGCTCCCACAGGCCCTGGCCGAGTTCCTGGCACACAGTGAACCCTCAAAAAATGACGAGTTGCTCCCATGTGTCTGCAGACCAGTCCACTTCAGAAAGCGCCTCCCAGCCCCTCCCTGCCTTTCCTGTTCTGGGTCAAGATCCATAAGCCTTCCCCTTCCAGAAGTTCACAGACTATCACCACGAAGCAATCGCCCAACTGAGAACGACATCTAACAGGAAGGGAGGGAGTCACTGGTAGAGGGGACAGAATGCAAAGGGACCGCGTCACCAGCAGCAAAACCTTCCCCAAGCTTCCTGGCCTAGTGGTGTGACTTAAAATACAATCTTTAAGTTGATCTGTGACTTCCTGCTTTCGAATCATTCTGTGAGTTCAAAAAAAAAAAGTATGATTCCTTCCACTTGCCTGATAAGCTGAAATGTCCATTTCTAAGCAGCATCAGGTCCCTCGGAGGCAAAGCGGCCAAGGGGGATGGGTGTTGGCCTGGAGCCGGGGAAGGGGGCAGGGGGTCCCCAAGACTGACTGACTACTGTGCAGCCTTGAGCAATTCATTTGTTCTCCTGGAGCCTCGGTTTCTGCATTTTAAAAACAGGGATAAAGATACTAATGCCTTGCAGGACTTGGTATGATATCCTCGCGTCTCCTGGGCATCCAATAAAAGCAGCTATTATTGTCATTATCGTCATCAACATTATCATCATTACTCTTCCAAACCAGCATGTACCCGAACAGGCAATTACGGAATTTAGGGTACTTTTTAACAAGGCTCAATTAGTCTGATTTTCATGCCAAACCGTATCTTCTGTAAAGAACCACTGATTTTTTTTCCCCAAAAAAACATTAACACCTCCGATATCTATTCCAAGTGAAAATTAACAACTGAAGTCATTCTTGTAATTGCAAAAGCAAACAGATCTTCAGCCAAGAGGCAAAACAGCCGGGCGCTGGCCTGGTGGGGGCGTCTGGGAATGACAGCAACCTCCTGGGGAAAGGTCCAGGGATCAGAGCCCCGGAGCACTGTGCACACGGACAGACGGCAGGCCGGCCAAGGGAACGGCTTTCTGTTCAAGAAATGACACCAAAGGCCTCTGCCTGTGACAGTTAAAAGGCTTATCTCCCTCCTGACTTTTGCAGTTGGCACTAAGGGGACCTGAACAGTCAACGGCTGTCCACCGTCCACCCTTCCCTGGGTGGAGGGAGGGACTTCCAGCCAGTGGGAAAAGGCCGCACTGCCCCAGCAAGACGTGAAGTTCAGTGCACTGAAATTGCAGAGCCACACGAAGAAAGGTTATTATTAAAACACAGTGTGGCGGGGAAGTCGCGATGGCTCAGCGGGTTGAGCGCTCACTTTGCAGCCCCGGAGACCAAGGCTCGAATCACGGTCCCATGTGGACCCACATGCTGAGCTGGGGTGTGCCCCCAGTTCAGTTCTTGCCGGGGCCTATGCGGGAGGCTCCCGGCCCAGTTCCTGCCCTGCGCAGCCCTGTGCCCACCTGTGGAGTGAAACTATATGGAAAACTAATGTCAACTATGGAGACGGCTCTGGGCCCTCCCCCTTCTCTCTGTCTGTCTGTCTCTCTCTCTCTGTCAAAAAAATAAAAAAAATAAATAATAAAACACAGTGAGGGAGAGAACACCTCACTCACTCCTTCACTGTCCAATGAGAATGCTTTGGAAGGCAATGTCCTCCAAAATCAATGTTTTCAAAGGTGATTTTTCAAAGCTGATGATAGCAAACACTCAGGGCTCTGCTTTCAAGATCGGCTCCAAGCAACTACAGAGATGACCGCAGTCCACTCTCTCAGACTCCTGTAAAATGTCCTACTACGAGTCCATTTTCCAGATGAGGAATCTGAGGCTCAGGCACATACCCCAACCTGCCCGAAGACGCAAACAGGTTAGAGCAGGACAAATTGCTCTTGTCCTCCCAAGCTGAATCCAGTTAAAGGCCCAGCATGCTTCCAGGTCTTCACAGTGGGAACCAGACTCTCCTCCCCTTGACCTGAATGTCAGTCTGTCCCCTGCACCCTTGCCCACACCTCGGAGCCTCCCGCCTGAGTCCCTGCAGGAGCCTCCTGCTGGGTCTTGCTGGGACTTGAGCCCCACTTTCCTGGATCCTGCACAAGGTGAACCCTGATACAACACCGTTTCCCTTAGGTCATTCTGCTGGATGTGACCCAGGTGTTGCAAATTCAAATCACCTCGCTGTCACGGGCCAAGTACTTAACCTTCCCCTCCGGCCCTTTCCTCATCTACACCAGAAGGGGAATGGTGCCACCCCTCAGGGCTGGGTGAGAGTTAATGAGACGCTACGTGCAAAACATGGAATGATGCCCGACGCCCAGACACAAGTCAACAACTTCCTGGTTCCCTCTCCTTTGCCCTCCCGCCCGCTCCCCTCCACTCTTCCTCCCTCCCTCCCTCATCTGTCCATCCACCGAGGTCTGTCTCTCCTTCTTTCCTTCCTTCCCCCCTTTCTTCTTTTTCTTTCCACTTTACAATATATGCCAGTCAAGACAGTTACTCTCCTTAAAAGCTGTCTCCTCTCAGGCCAACGGCCGTGTCCTGAATGATCCCCTGTCACCTTCCCGAACTACCTCCTGACCCCCACCCCCGCCCTCCAGCGCCCGTGTCCGGTCTGGTGGGTGAGTCCTCCACTCCGCATCCCTTTCTCTGGCTCTCCGATCGGCTTTCCTTTCTCCCTTTTCTGAAGTCTGCTTGCAATACAGTTAGCTCTGCCTGGGTTAGCACAGATTGTTTACTAATGATTTCCTGGTGGTTACAACCCTTCAGGGTGGACCTCTGTACTGGACGGGTGATTACCTGTTCCCTTGAGTGCCTGTGACATGCTCGTTTTCTTCCCACTCCCCTGACAGCACCCACAGCACAGGGCCAGGCCCACGGAGGTCGCTGTATAACAACTCCCAGCGTGGAGCGAATGGCATTCCTTCCGAAACAACAAAACGACACCTCCTTCCTGAGGAGGGCTTGGCGGGTCCAGCAGCCTGTTCTGTCCCCAAGTATCTCCCCAGTGCAAGGGACAAACAGTGGTTGGGACAGAAAATGGGGCTGGGCTGAGGCTACCAAAAATACATACCCTGTATCCAGGGGCAAGTAGGAGCAGTGGGGGAAAGACATGAGACAGTCCTGGGGACAACTTTGGTGACCAAGTGAGCTGGGGAACCTCTGGCTGAGTGCTCCATATTCTGTTTCCTCTCTCGGAAACTTTTGCTGGAACTCAAGGTGACAAGGAGTTGGACATGGCCTCCCACAACCCACACGTGGAGCACAAACAGTCCCTCCACTGCAAGTCCACGCGCATGCAGACCTGCCACCTGCCTGCAGAAACCGGGGCGTCCTGCAAAGCCACGCGCCTTCGCAGGCAGCGCCACCGCCCCGTCAGCTCAGCAGGCAGGGCCGCGGCGCTCCTTGACAGTTCCCGTGGCACCTGCTCTAGCTCAGGCCATCAAGCCAGGTAGAGGGCGCCGTGCCATGTGGCCAAAAGTTTGGGTCTTGATTTTTTTAAGACAGTTCAAAGTGAATGCCTGACCTTGGCCATGAATAGCTTTCAATAAAAGCAACGAGAAAGCGCCCAGCACTAAGCAAGGTCATTTCCTGCTGTAGAAAAGGGACTTTTCAGAACTGTCGGTCTCGTTTCAGAGTCTGAGAAGGCTTCGGTTGGCCCGGGGTGACAATGACAGAATGTGAAAGAACACACTCTAAGACTATTTACTGGATAGTCAGAATAATGGCCCCTCAAACATGTCCACGTCCCACTACTCAGAACTGTAGCTACGTTACCTCACACGGCAAGAGAAAGGACTTGGCAAGTGTGGACAAGGCTATGGATTTGACATCGGGAGAGTATCCTGGAGTATCGGGAGCCCCATCTGACCACATGTTCCTTAGCAGTGAGACTCTTCCCCAGCTGTGGCCAGGGAAGACTTGACTAGGGGACAGTGGTCAGAGATGAATGTTGCTAGCTCAGAAGATGGACGAAGGAGCCAGGGAATGCAGGTGGCTCCCAGAAGCTGCAAAGGCAACGGCACGGATTCCCTCTTAGGGCCTCCAGAAAGCGATACAGGCCGGCTGATGCCTTAAGTTTACCCAGTGAGACCCGTGTTAAGATTCTGACCAACAGAATGTAAGACAAAGCTGAGGTGGTGTAAACCAAGTTTGTGGTAATTCTACTCTTTTGCTGTTGGCGCCCCCTGGTGGCCTTAAGATGCGTGTACAGACTTAACCACCTTTACTTTTTACCACGTCCGTCCCTGATTAGGTTCTGTTGGACAATGGCTCTAGTTCGTTTTCATAAGGTGACCAACCGTCCTCCTTTAGGGAGGACAGTCCTCCTTTTGGAAGTTCTGTCCCCCCTCAAAAAGTGTCCTCCTAGATGTCCTCCTTTTCGATGTGTAATACTAGATGTCTTCCTTTTCTTTTTTTTTTTGGTTCTGCAATTGATTGTCTTTCTTTATTTTTTTTTCTTTGGTTGTTAAATTTATTGGGGTGGCATTGATTGCTAACAATTAGATAGTTTCCGGATGTACAAGTCCACATCACATCATCTATGCTTCGCGTTATGTGCCCACCTCCCAGAATCAGCTGTCCTCCTTGTCATTGGGAAAAAGTTGGTCACCTTAGTTGTCAGCCCCTACCAGAGGCTGACCCTTCCCAGTTTGTCCAGGACTTGGGTTCCTGCAGCCTAGGATTTTCAGTTTTAAAAGTAGGAAAGTCCTGGAAAGACTGGGGCATGCTGGTCTCCATCCCCCCTGACTCCCATGGGAAGATTACCCCCAAGAGAACAAGGCCTTTCTGCTCTAGACACCGCAATAAGAGGCCCCAAACACACTTGGAACCCAGAAAGTATGGCTTTAAAAATGCATCTGGATTTGTGATCAGCAGCAGAAGTGCATACTTTGCTCATGGTAGGAATGAACAATTGTAGATTTGTAAATTATTTCTCAACTGTCGTAGAAGAGCAGTGGAGAGGGGAAAGGAAGCAAGGAGGGGGCGGGGCCAGAGCAGACCATGAAAAACATTCTGATCACTGCGAAAAGTGTTCAGATTCGACTTTCACAGTTTGTTCAGAATGCTCCAACTGTCTTGCAAAATTCTTTAGAAACATGTAACATCCTGAAAAAAATTTTAAAAGTACCTGTTTTCTCTGTAGATTTTTGTTTGTTTGTTTGTTTGTTTGTTTTTAATGTTTATAAGTGTTAAGGAAACCAAAAGTCTGGAACTATCTGTTAAACAAAAAAGAAAATCTAGTACCACAAAGACAATCAGGTTGGTTTCAATGACCAACTTGTGAAAGTTCTACGAGCCATGATGCTTTTTTTTTTTCTTTAGAGTTTTTACAGATTACTTTTTGAAAAGATTTATTTTATTGTTTTTGACACAGAGAGAGACAGAGAGAAGGGGGAGGGCCCAGAGCAGTCTCCATAGTTGCATGTCATTAGTTTTCCATATAGTTTCACTCCACAGGTGGGCGTGGGGCTGCACAGGACAGGGGCCAGGGGCCTCCCACAAGGAAGGCACACCCCTGCTGGGGACCTCCTACATGGGAAGTTCACCCCAGCGAGAACAAAACTGGGAGCACTCCCCAGTTCAGCATATGGGTCTGTACAGGCTGGGGATGGGATTTGATCCTCAGATCCCAGGGCTGCAAAGTGAGCACTTAACCCGCTGAACCATCCCAGCATCACCCGGCTGGTATTTCTGTTACACTTTTTGTTCAGACTGACATCAGCCAATAAATCAGAAATATCTTAAAGGTTATTGAAGGAATTCTTAGGAGACAGGCTTTAGGAACCAGTATGAACTATAGGATGCTTTCTTTTTAATACTGAGAGATAGAAGAAGTCAGAGGCTCTGCGGTTGACTTTTCAGGTGGAAGGCAGGGACCACCTGTGTGGTATGATATATGAGATCTAGAAGAATCCACCTGATTAAAAATGCCCAGACCAGCCTGTCATGAAAGCCTGAATCTCAGAGAATTGCCTGAAAAAAAACCCCAGTCTGTTAAGGTAAGTGGGGGTGGTTACTCGTCTTCCATGTAGGATAAGCCGCAGGTCCCAGCAACCAATCACCTCCCCCCAAGCTGACACTGTCCATTTCCTCATACACAACATGAAAGGGTCCATTCTGGTGACATTTCCTACAGCTTCCTACAGATGTCTGATGAGGTAGCAAAGCCAGATGAACACTCAAGTCTTGTTTTATTAAAGTTCATTTTCCAAAAGTACATTTGTCAGATCTCCAAAAGGTTTAAGGCACTTTTGAAAAGCTGTATTAATTACTACAATTGGTCCTTATAGAAATAAAAAATATTCAAAATCTAAAATTAAAACCAGAAGACCCCCAAATAGCCAAAGCAATCTGAAGAAGGAAGAACAAAACAGAAGGCATCATGCTCCCTGATTTCAAACTATATTACAAAGCTATAGTAGTCGAAACAGTATGCTGTTGACATGAGAACAGGCGTATAGATCAATTGAACAGAACAGAGAGCCCAGAAATAAACACATAAATACATGGCTGATTAATTTATGACAAAGGAGCTAAGAATATACAAGAAAAAGACAGTCTCTTCTGTAAGTGTTGTTGGGAAAACTGGACAGCAACATGCAAAAGAATGAAACTGGACCACTATATTATACACAAAAAGTTAACTAAAAAACAATTTAAGACTTGAATGTAAAACCCGAAACCATACAAGTCCTAGAAGATAACACAGGTAATAAGCTCCTTGATATTGGTCTTAGCAATGATATTTTGGATTTGACAATATAAGCACATGCAATAGAAACAAAAATAAACAAGTGGGGTTACATCAAACTAAAAAGTTCTACATAGCAAAATCATATATTTGATGAGAGGTTAATATCCAAAATATATAAAGAACTCAAACAACTTAGTGAAAAGAACTCAATCTGATTAAAATATGGGCAGAGGATCTGAATAGCTATTGTTTCAAAGGCATACAGATGGTCAACAGGTACATGAAAAGATGCTCAATATCACTAATTCCTATGGAAATGCAAATCAAACCACAATAAGGTATCATCTCATACTTGTCAGAATGGCTATTATCAATAACACACAAAAAAAAAAGTGTTAAAGAGGATGTGAGAAAAGGGAACCCTCATGCACTGTAGGTGAGAATGTAAATCGGTGCAGCTGCTATGGAAAATAGTATGGAGGGCCCTTTAAAAAAATTAAAAATAAAACTACCATATGATCCAGCAATTCCACTTCTGGGTAGATATCTGAAAAAAACAAAAACATTAATTTAAAAAGATACAGTAGACTGTTAACCAGTTAACAGAGAGATGTAAATAGAGTGTTAACTGGTTGACGGAGAGTCTCTGTTAACCGGTTAACAGTCTACTTATATTTATCTGGCATCTACCAGTCTCCATGGGTGCCAGTTAACTGAGCGTCTACTGCATATGCACACCCATGTTTGTTGCAGCATTACTGACAATAGCCAAGATATGGAAACAATCTAACTCTCCACTGATGGATGAAAAAGCATTAAGAAACTGGTATATAAATTACATGCAATGGAATATTACTGAGCCATAGAAAAGAAAGAAATCTTGCCATTTGCAACAACAGAGATGGATCTTGAGGGCATTGTGCTAAGTTAAGTAACTCAGACAAAGATAAATACCCCATGTCTCACTTATATATGGAATTAGAAGCAAGCTCACAGACACAGAGAACAGAGTGGTGGTTGCTGGGGGTAGTGGGGTAGGGGGGTAGGGGGTGAAATGAGTGAAGGGGGTCAAAGCTACAAACTTCCAGGTATTAAAAAGAACAAGTCATGGGGATGTGATGTATAGCGCAGTGATTATAGTTAATAACCCTGTATTGTATATTTGAAAGTTGCTAAGGAAGTAAACCTTGAAGGTTCTCATCACAAGAAATAAAAAATTGGGGAAGCTGGGATGGCTCAGCGGGTTAAGCGCTTGTCTTGCAGCCCCGGGGTCCAAGGATCGAATTCCGGCCCCAGCCCGTGAGAACCCATATGCTGAACTGGGGTGTGCTCCCAGTTTGGTTCTCACTGGGGAGAGCTTCCTATGTGGGAGGCCCCCGGCCAGTTCCTGCCCTGTGCAGCCCCGCTCCCACCTGTGTGGAATGAAACCATGTAAAAAACTAATGACGTGCAACTATGGAGACTGCTCTGAGCCTTTCTCCTTCTCTCTGTCTCTCTCTGTCTCTCTGTCT
This sequence comes from Craseonycteris thonglongyai, assembly GCA_004027555.1. Taxonomy (NCBI): domain Eukaryota; kingdom Metazoa; phylum Chordata; class Mammalia; order Chiroptera; family Craseonycteridae; genus Craseonycteris; species Craseonycteris thonglongyai. The sequence goes on from PVKE010002967.1 coordinate 25,976, forward strand.
GTCTCTCTCTGTCAAAAACAATAAAAATAAATCGTAAAAAAAAAGAAATAAAAAATTCTGTAACTATGTGTGGTGACAGATATAACCGAGACTTACTGTGGGAATACACACAAACCTCAAATCATTATGTTGTACACCTGCAACTAATATGATGTTGTATGTCAATTATACCTCAATAAAAATATATAATAAATTGACAAACATAAAATTAAATCACCTGGTATCCTGAAAAATAGTAACTTAAGGTACTATGTAGATTCAGTTTTCTAAATTAAAGGTTTTGTAGCTCTATCCCACGGATGACATGTTCGCTGACAATGTGTGCTGCCTTTTCAAAGACAAATAGAACAGAGCTATTTCTAATCAATTAGGTAATCAGTCTCTGCGGCAGTAGTCTTGCTTATGAAATAATGGAATTATCTCTGAATGGCTTTTGCAATTTCAACAAGAATAGCAAACAAACGAATAGCTCCCAGCACAAACAAAATTTGTAAAGGAGAGGGAAGCTTGCACAATGCACTGTGGGAGCGCAGGCCGGATCAGTGGAATAGTGCGATGGCATTTTTTATTTAAATGCAGATTTAGCTGACTTTGCCCTGTATCTTCACATTTAACAAACCTAAACTACATCGATTTGCAAATTGTCCCTTTTCTCCTGGCCACTGAGAGTGGAAGGTAAGTCTGCATTTGTAAACCGAAACTTCAGGTTTCACAAGCTTTGGTCTCAAACCAGCCTGTCCTTTTGCAGTGGTGAAAAGAGACAAAAGGATCAGCCATATTATGTATAAAATAGAAAAAATTTGCTTTAAACTTCACAAGCAGGAAAATCAGAGACGCATCCTAAAAAATAATAAGAAGAAGAGGAGTTTAGAAAAAATCACAGAATTTTACTAGAATTGAGGAGGGTAACTACGCCAATTTTATCAAACAGATTCCATGTTGCATTTCCTTGTACTTGTAGTTTCTGAATGCTTACACGTTCAGAGGTTTCTAGGCCATGCGTAACTAATTTGCTAAACCTGCAAGTTCTTGGTCGGTGAGCAGAAAGAGACATGGTTCCCACCTTACAGGTGTCAGCAATTTAAACGAAGCGCTTTAGCCGACTTCAGGCACTACACACGTACCTGGAAGAACTTGACCTTCCCCCGGGCCCCACTGTTAGTTACCTGACTATTCTCTGGCCTCGCCTGACCCAGGGACAGGGAAAGCCTGTGGTCACAGGGGCTCAGCCACTCTCCAAACAGGAGAAACACCACACTGGCTGACCGAGGCCAAGGCTGACACCCTGGCTTTATGATGAGAAAGTCTTTTTTTGTGCCACATGCTTCTGTTAGCAAATATTCTAACTCCTTCCCCACGCTCACCCCTGGGGAAAGGAAAGGGGGTGATGGATGGGGGCTGGGTCTGCTTCATGATTCCCTAACCCTGACCCATTGATTCAAACTAGACAGTGAGCCGAGGTCAGCTCCACTGAGTTCTCCCCAAACCAGTCGAGCAGCAACCCTGTTTTCAAAAGGGGCAGGTAGGCTAAGTGGCCAGAAAACCAGGGTCCCTAATGCGCTGCAAATCCTACGTGGCCACGGCAATCCCATGTCAGGGCGCTGACTCGCTTCACCTGCCTCACAGAGGGGAACTCATCGACCCCACGGGAGGGGAGGCTGGGGTCTTCTACAGATGTTCATCTACTGTCCTAACCCCAATCCAGGTGAGCCCACGTACCCAGGAATGGCCAGGTTTCAGTTTTACGTCAAAGGGGGAAAGTCAGGCTTGGAAGACCAGAATTCCAAGACGGGGCAACAAAATAGTGCTTTCTGTGCGGAATAAGTTGACACGATTTTATACTAGGGCGCCTGCAGGCAATGAGCCAATGAAAAGCCACGTCTGTTTCAGGAAGAAAATGGAGTGTGAGGATTCTGCGAGGGTCCTTGCTTATTGGTTACTGGTAGAAAGGCATCCACAGAGATAGGAAAATAAGAGCAGTCAGGGGACTTAAAGGGGGGGGGGCAAGGACTGGCTGCGTCGTAGGTGTTTTTAACCCTAAGGGGGCTGCATGGTTAGCTTGTCCTGCCCGCCACTGGGCATCATCTAAGCCAGACGTGCTCTGGCTCCCTGGGCCCCATGGTGGCCCACACACTAATGACAATGATAATGACCTGTGGGACCCTAGTCACAGGGCCCCTCCAGGGAACACAGAAGCGGGAGCTGAGAGGGGGTGGGCTTGCACTGTCTGGTCCCTGAGTCTCTTGAATAAAGGGGGGCTTGACAAAATAAGGCACGAGGTAAAAATGACACTAAACACGGGGTGCCCCAAACCATAAAATACAGCACCTCATTCCGGCAGACGAAATTGTACAAAAATAATAAAAGAAGATCTCCTTTTACGGAATCTGGGGTGCTTAATAATGGCTGCTGATTCAATGAGTGAATACAGGAGTCGATCAATCGATCAATGATCCTCAACACACATTGACGGCAGCACTCCACTGCACTACGAGCAGGTCCTCATGGTCAAGGGGACAATGACAATGGAGCAGGAGGAGAGAGTCATCCAGAAAAGGGTCCACTTCCAGATTTTCACAAGCCTTCCTCTATTCCTGACCTCATTCGGGGTTCCCGCTGTGTTAAAAACATCCGAAACCCCACCTACACTGAATGGTATTGGGGGAATCCAGGGCCGTAAACTCACTTCACACATTATTGTCTGTGAGTAAGTTGAGTAAGTTCAGGGGATTTCTAACTCTTTCCATTTTTATTCAGATGCTATCAGTGCCAGATATAAGAACTTAGTGATGTCCTACAAACCTTGCAAAGCTAATTCACTGAATGAGCCAGCCTTATAGCTCTGTAAGTCTGGACTGCAGATTTAGAAGAAAAAAAAAACTGTTTCTGAAATATCTTTTAAAGGAAGGGCCTTCTCCATAAGTGGCTTCCATTCTTGGGAAAGATGATTGATTTTCCCATGGAGACAGTGACGTAACAGATTATTTTCTTTGCCAAGAACAAAAGGAATGACGTTTATAGAAACGTCCAATCAACCACAAAATTCGGGGAGGAGTGTCTCATGAAATGCACGGAGCTCTCGAGGACAAATAACCCTTTAAGCAGGTGACAGGGACAGCCTGAGGAAACGCCAAGAGAAAAGGAACAGAGAGTGCCAGGCCAGAGCGGACCCCGTTCTGATCTAATCTCGTGGTTTCTGCAGGGGCAAGGAACGCAAGGAAGAGTCTTTCTGTGGGGCCACTCTGGCATTGCCACCATCAGAACTGATGCTCCTGGTCGAATTCTGGAATTTCTGCTCACGAGTCCCCCTTAGAGACGCAGGGCAACCGGTCTTGTCATCACGCAGTCCCCAGACTCGCCGCTTCCTTGAGTCGGGTCACCTTTCTCCTCCGCCTCTGTACAAGCTTTCGTCAGCCTGGCGTGACTCCGCTTTCCTTCCACTGCCGTGTGTGCCCGCGAAGCAGGAGCCCTCAGGCTCCGATCCCCTCCTCTTGGCGAGAGGCAGGATGGAGCAGGGAGCTGGCCACTGTGCGTAGAGGGAGGAGGCCCATGGGGGAGAGATCTGAAAGCCAGAGGGCGCCCTGCTGGACTCCTGTTGTTACAGTGCAGGGGTGACGCCCAGAGTCAAGAGGGGGTGCAGGGCTGCTTGCCGGTGAAAGGCCAGCCAGCCAGCTGTCCCATCACGACTGCTATGTAATGGAGATCGTCTGTAAGGCTTCTCCCTAACTTTCCTGCAAGGCAGACGGTACACCAACTGGCTCTCTTGCCTTCCCTCGACTGCCCCCTAGTGAAGCAATAAATAGCCAGCGAGGACAGCGACGGCCCAGCCATGACACCACGTGCCACAAGGAAGGCTTCTTGCAGAATGAGTCAAACCCATCCAACTGCTCTTTGGTGACACGAACAATGAAGGGGAAGCTGTCATGCTTCTCATCGCCATGCCTTTGTACTGTTTATTGATGTCATGCTAGGGTAACCGGTGACACACATATGATGCGTCGCATTTCTTGTAAGCCTATGAAGGAATAATATATCCTAAGTGCCTCTGGGTCTTCTTTTTTCTTTTTTTTTTAAGAAAAACCTAGTATTTTTTTCTTATATAAATAAACGCTTGCACCATTGGTAACACTGTCTTGCTGACTTTGCTTGTGTAGCCCAACAATAGTTTAGCTCGTCCTTCCAAGCAGCATGGCTCATTGTGCACGTATGGTCACTCAGTGTGTTCATGAGGTTCCTCGGTCCAGCCCACAAAGGGGGTCATGCTCGCTCCTGAAATATGCTTCTCGCTCTTCTGTGTCCTCAGAACTTAGGAATCATTCTATTCATTGTCACACTTACATCCTAGAAACATATTTGAGAACTTAAGACATTGAAAGATCGAGCTGAGCTGTCCAAAAAGCCTATTGATCCTAAATACGTTCCCAAGGATGTCCAGTATTTACTCTGTTCAACTGCTGTAACAACCTGTGTTACCAGATGGATTAGGTGGCCGACCACCCCTCACCCACATAGCTTTACCACTGAACCAAGTGGCTCTTAGCTTTCAATTCTGACCGAAGGCTTAGTTATGTCAGCGTTCCTTGTCCCAGGGGGCAGAACCAAGTCACAAGAAGTACATGGAGGAACAAAATGCAACTTGTTAGTTATCCTCCTATACGAATTATGCTTTAAAAACTCCAGGGCTATTTTTTAATCCTTCTTTAATAATATGGCCTGATACCAACTGAAGCTTCGATATAGAGATGAAAAGCTTATTTCCTTGTAAAATTCTCACAAGGAATTATTACAACAAAGGCACCTCTTGTTCTGGAGAGCCTGCTTAATAATGCAGCCTGTTTTTCTATACCCTGGTGGCTTACATTCTTGAATGAGAGTATTCCAACCCCTATAGTGACGAAAAGGGAAAAAATGCACGTGCCCAACAGAAGAACTGGCCTCACAGAGTCCTCCTTCCATCAGCATGGCCCTCGCCGTTGAACCGCTCTAAACCACTCCACACCTGTCACCTTGGTCCCGCGTCCACTCGCCCAGACTTCACCTGCTTAAAAGAGACATAAGCCACGTGGCCCAGTTACTTCTTGCCTCAAAACAAATTACTCTACATTTAGCAGCCTGCGGTGTCTGTTTTATTATATCTCATGGTTTTGTGAGTCAGGAATTTAACCAAGGCTTGACTAAGTGCCCCTTCTGTTGCGAGTGAGGGCTCGGCTGTTTCCTGCATCCCCTTCTATTTGGAAGATTGTGCTCTGCACAATGGATGCATAAATGGATGGTGGCAGTGTACAAGCATGGCTATTGTAATGGGTGGAAAGAATTGGGTGGTCGGCTTTTAATGTTACACTTTGCAGAATGTACATTTTAGAATCCCATAAACTCTTTCCATCTGAGCCAGCAATGCCTTGCCGGTCAGATTTTTACAGACACTGGCTTTTGCCTGAACACAGCAGTCAATTAACTGTTAAAGTACTGTGCCTGTTACACGTCATACTTGTCTTTCCATTGCTCTGGCCGGAGGCTCTAGCCAGGAATGTAGGTGAAGATCAAACTGCTGAAGAGTGACAAAGGTCACCCAGTGGGGTCCGCGTGTGGGTGGGCTGGTCTGAGGGGTCCCAGACAGCTTCGCACCCTTGTCTAGTGTCTTGTCAGGATGGCTGGAAGATGATGCTCAGCTGGGATTGTCAAGTGGCTCACTTTCAGGTGTCCCCTCCAACGTGGTGGCCTCAAGATTGTCAGTGAACAAGGCAGAAGCTGCACAGCCTTCTATGGGGAAACCTCACAGCATCCCTCCCACTGAATTCTGCTGGGTACCCAGTGGTCAGGAAGGTCAGACCAAGGTCAGAGGGGGGATTCGGACCCTGCTTCTCAGTGGGAGGAGTCAGTAATTTGCAGCCATCTTTAAACCATCACCTTATGCCACTTCAGGGTGTGCCCACATGCTCACGTCACTTATTTATAGATCCGATTCTTGGCTAACTTGAATTGGGCAAAGAATATTTTAGCAGTGTCTAAAGGTAATATTTTCCTTTCTGTTTTTTAGGGTTTGTTTGTTTTTTCCTTTGGTTTTTTAAATTCAATGATGGGCACAGCAAATATCTGCAGTACTTACTAAATCAAACCCTCACATATGACGAGTGCCAGCAATCTTACTTTATTCCTGCTGTTTACAATGCAAAGAATCATAATATACTGGTTGAAATGACAGTTAACAAAAAAATGGCCTCCTCGATAGCTGATGTGTTAATACCTGTGCGTTTTCTTGAGAAGTGAATTCTCTGTTTGGAAAGTGAAATGACACAAAGAAGCCATTGACTGAAACCCAAAACTTCATCCAGTCTGGCCATTTATGGGAACAGAGCTGAAGGCATCAAACAAAGGAAACAAAGTTGGGGAGAGATTAAGTCTTTCCAAGGTTCTTTGAACTCACCGCCTCTTGGGCCCTGACACCAAAGGCACCAAAAAGATATCAGTTTTCCTCATTTAGGAAAAAAACCCGGTGTCCTTGAGCCTCCAGACCAATAACACTTTTATTCTGTGCAGTGCGTGGAGGCTGTGAGGTGTTCAATGATTCCACATGCAGTGTGGCATTGTCCTAAGGCCACATCAGAACCCCAGTGTGCCTGACCAAGAGCAGGGACCCACCCCCAGGCCTCCAGTCCTGAGTCCCTGTCCCTCCCTCACTGTAGCTGGAGGTAAGCTAGAGACCCTGAGGGTAGGGGCTGCTACCGGTGCTTAATGAGCTTCTTCCTGCTGGATGGTGGCAGCTTAAGCCCCCAGGACCTTAGAAAAACACAGCTAAATAAGCCCAGCGTCTCTCTTCTCCCCGCAGTGAGCCACGCTCATCAGCAGAATCCCAGGGGTTATAAAAGGGGGGCCAGGGGAAGCCAGGATGGCTCAGTGGGTTAAGCACTCACTTTGCAGCCCCAGGGTCCAAGGATCAAACCCCAGCCCTGGCCCATGCGGACCCATATGCTGAACTGAGGTGGGCCCCCAGTTTGGTTCTCACCGGGTGTGTCTCCCACGTGGGAGGCCCCCGGCCCAGTTTCTGCCTTGCACAGCCCCATGCCCACCTGTGGAATAAAACCATGTAGAAAAACTGATGATGTGCAACCATGGAGACTATTCTGGGCCCTCCCCCTTCTCTCTGTCTCTCTCTGTCTCCCTTTCTCTCTGTCAAAGACAATAAAAATAAATCTTAAAAAAAGGGCAGGGGTACCTCTCTTCCTTCTCAGGAATAGCTTTAAACTTCACCCACAGAAGCAGAAGGGACGCGGGGACTGGTATCTGCTCAATGGACACAGGATCGCTTCTCCATTCCAAGAAAAAAAAATGCTGCTTCTTAGAGATGACAAAAAATGACCGTGAAAAGGGCACGTGGAGGGGCCCAGGCCCTGGCTCTTGGCCCTCTTTGCTTGTCCTGGGGCTATGCAACGACATGACATTGAGATTTGCCATAGTCAGCACTGCCCATATACTGCTCGGCCCATCACTGAATATAAAAAAGAACTCCACTACTTTCAGACACTGCTAAAACGTTCTTTACCCAATTCAAGCTAGTCAGGAACCGGATCTATAAATAAGTGACTTGAGCAGCTGAGAACACCCTGAAGTGGCATAAGGTGATGGCTTAAAGATGGCTGCAAATTACTGACTCCTCCCACTGAGAAGCAGGGTCTGAATCCCCCCCCTCTGACCTTGGTCTGACCTTCCTGACCACTGGGTACCCAGCAGAATTCAGTGGGAGGGATGCTGTGAGGTTTCCCCCATAGAAGGCTGTGCAGCTTCTGCCTTGTTCACTGACCATCTTGAGGCCACCACGTTGGAGGGGACACCTGAAAGTGAGCCACTTGACAATCCCAGCTGAGCATCATCTTCCAGCCATCCTGACAAGACACTAGACAAGGGTGCGAAGTTGTCTGGGACCCCTCAGACCAGCCCACCCACCCGCGGACCCCACTGGGTGACCTTTGTCACTCTTCAGCAGTTTGATCTTTACCTACATTCCTGGCTAGAGCCTCCGGCCAGAGCAATGGAAAGGCAAGTATGACGTGTAACAGGCACAGTACTTTAACAGTTAATTGACTGCTGTGTTCAGGCAAAAGCCAGTGTCTGTAAAAGTCTGACCGGCAAGGCATTGCTGGCTCAGATGGAAAGAGTTTATGGGATTCTAAAATGTACATTCTGCAGAGTGTAACATTAAAAGCCGACCACCCAATTCTTTCCACCCGTTACAATAGCCATGCTTGTACACTGCCACCATCCATTTATGCATCCATTGTGCAGCAAATGGCTGAGCCCTCGATCAGCGACCTAGAGGCCGAATCTCCCCTTCCCGGTTGTCACTTCCCAGCCTGCCATCCTGCTCGTCCCACCTGCCCCATCAGCCCCTGGGCCCCCCGTTCTCACATGGCATCGTAACTGTTTCCTCCTGGATCTTCTGCTAGGCCGAAGGCTCCAAATGAGCTGTGCTGATCACTGTTTGTCACTGTTCTACCCTGGCCCCAAGCACACTGTTGGATACATGATGGGCAATTAGTAAATATTTGCTTTAAACAGCCACTTGGATCCAAAATACCACTCCGTAGTTCGGAAGACTGAGAAGCAGCTTTGACTTTTTCCCACATCAAATTCAACTTTCATGTGTGGAGCAAGCACAGAAGGGAAGAGGACAGAAACCTAGTAAAAATCTGGCAACAGACACTGTGTTTAGTGTGATGATTTCCTGCAGGCATATCTATGGTTAGACTTACCCTTGTCCACTGAAAGAGCATATTTCAGCACGGTCTGTGTTTCTCCATAGCACTACTCTCTCAGAAGCTTCAAAATGATCTCTCTCACCCATCTCTGACATCTGTGTGTTCAGGTCCCCTCTCATTCATTAGCATAGCTGGGCGTGGCCTGACACATGGGATTTGTCATCATTCTCTGTAAGTTTTGATCAATTCTTTCAACAATACGGGAGCATACATAGAAGATCTGTCTAGGAGACGAAACCTCACAAACAATATTTTGATATCACCCCATAGATGATGACCTGTCACAGTGTTTTTTTATTTGTGGGAATCAACTTCATTTCGGTAGATGGCAAGCCAAGATCAAAAATGGAGCTGTGTGGGCATGAAATGATCTGCTGTCTACACATTTAAACTTTGTTTTGAATAAGTTCTCATAGTGTAAAAAAAAAAGAGTTAAATCTTGAAAGGATATGTAAGCTGCTAATTAAAAAGAAAGGGAGAGAGGCAAGACTTGACAGACCTAATCCCTCAGGGTTTAGGAAGCTGTGGAGCTTAAAGTAAAACAGAGCATTTAAAGATTGCAGTGAATGAAGGTGGTCTGTACAAGAGTGCTATCTCAAATTCCCAGAGCCACGGGGGATCCCAGTGTCATGTCACCTGCTACCAAGGCGTCTCTGTGGAGAAGAGTGGCTCTGGCTCTTTCACAAGGGACACTGGACTGGGACAGTAGGAAACAGGACTTGTGTCCAGCTTCTCACTATCCAAGTCGCCTTGAACCACTCATCCACCCACCTGGCTAGTTACCCATCATCCCCCAAAAGCACTGACTGACCACTTACCACAAGCCCCCTGCTATGCCAGGCGGCGAGGACACCGCGTGGCTCTCCCTCCGTGTGCACGCGCTGTACATATGTGTGTGGAAGAGGTCAACAACATGGGATCTTCCACCCCAACTAGCCCTCAACAAATGGCATTTGTATAGGACACTCAGAAAACAAATGACAAAAAGGGCCACCTTAGGGGGACAGGTGCATCTTTGCTCTTGTCCCTTCAGAATACACAGTCCACACCTAGTTATGAAAATAACATGTCCCTTTCCAGCTCCCCAGAGACCAAGCTCCACAAAACAAGTCTCAACAAGCCCTTTCCCGGCAATATGCTCACAGACAGCCGCAGCCTACTGGTCTACCACAGGTCAAGCACGTGCTGGTCCCAACAGATTTCCAACCGACTCCCATCCTGTCACGCGGTATGACAAAACTTCGGTGGCTTGAATGACTGGTTGATGATTGACTGATTGATTGACTGGGGGAGGCATTTCTGGGTGACAATTTTCAAAGGCCATTCCTTTCTTGAGTTTTACTTGTTCCATCCTCAGCTCCACCTCTTTGGAGAGCCCAAGTGTGAGAGCAAATGCAAGTTTTCAAGTTCAGCAGTAGCTGTATATTAATAGTTAAGTGTATGTGTCCAAAACGTAAGAAATTCTGGTCCAGGATTATTCACTAGTCACACTGAGGTTTAAGTCATGAGAAATTTACCAGGAAATTCGTATCTCAGACTGCCCCACCCCCAGATCCTGCCTCCAAGTACACGTGCTAGATTAGAAGACTCCCATAATGACCAAAAGCCCCACGGCTATTGATGTCGTGACTTCATTCTTCAGCGTTGGGGGTTTATTTGTCATTAGTTGCTACTAAGCCAGTATGTTATTAGGTTGTTACTCTTCATTGTTATGAGTAAGAAAAGAATCTTTCTTAGTAAACAATTGGAGGGTTACCCTATCTATAATTTGATGACAAATTAACACTTCTTTGAACAAACAAAACTAAAAATTAGCACGATCAGCAATTCATTTGCCATACAATAATTCAAGGAAGTCTTCCTTGGCCTGTTCTGTAACGTTCCTGGTTAGTTTATATCCAAGAATACATTCTTACATACTCACAGGACAAAACAAATGACAAATTACTAAGATGATTCTAAGATGGAAACTATAATCCACCAGGTGGCTAAAATTAGAGGCAGATTTTATTATTGCATGTTACTAGGTCATATGTCGTTACTTTCAGGTATATTTGGGTCCAATATATTTATTTTTAAAAATCGGAAGACATGTAAAAATTAAAAGTTCACAAATAGAATATGGGCTGATTCATCTCAAACTGTGTTTTCGAGGCTGTCATATGAAGGCCAGAGAGAGATAGAAAGGCCAGCTCTGTGAATTCTACACTCCAGCGACAGCATAGAAAACCCACCACGACACACCTACCAGGACATGTCTACAAAACCCAGGAGGTCAGATGCCCACTACAGAACAGAGTCCAAATATAATGGAGCCCAAAGAACCTAGAAAAGGCTAAATCCAGTAAAGAAACTCTATTCTGAACCAACTGAAGGATTTAAGATCAGGATTACAAACTCAAAAGGCTTAACAGTCTAAATGGGTTTTTGCTTGCTTTTTGCTCTGGGGCCTTTTGTTTTGTTTTTAAAGAGAATGATTAGTATGATAAGAAGAAAGTGAGAAGCCTTAGAAATAAGATGAGGCACATCTTAAGTGACGCTCAGAAGTTGGATTAAGTAGTGGTTGCTTGAAAACCAATCTCACTGTTTGGAGATCTGCTTGTTTCCTTAAAGAAAAAAAAAGCGCAACAACTGATCAACTAATCACCATGCCAATCATCAGAATAAAACATTATCGATAAGCTGTCCATGCTATACCCCCCTTACCTTCACCTACACAAACCACTCCTGAGCAGAATCTGAGAAAACAACTTGTTTTGACTTTTCGTAACATTGTTATCCCCAGAGAATGGAGGTAACTAGGTACCTAGAGAGATCTGCCCTAACAATATAAATAAATAAAATGGCACAGATAGAATAGGCAAGGGATTGTTTCTGGGAAAAACCAATGAAAGTATATGGGAATTAAGCAGATGTGACAATAAGAAGTCCCACTCACAAGGGCTGTCCAGAGAGTATCCAGCCAGGTAATATGAAAAATAAAGTCATTTATGGCTGGATTTTTTCTGGACAGCCCTCAGATAATATGCTTATTTCAAGCCAGGTAGTGTTCTAAGTGCTTCCTATAATCTAATTCTTGAATCCCCACAACAACCATAATGGGTGAGTACTATTATTGTCCCCATTTTATTCATAAGCAACAAAGGCACAGAAAGGTTGAGTTACTTGCCCAAGGTCACACAGCAAGAAAGTAGCAAAGTCAGCATTTGATCCCAGACCCACTAGCTCTAAGGTCTATGCGACCAATCACAGGAAACTACCTCATGCAGGCAGCCACCCATTCAAACCTTTGTCGGATTCCAGACCTGCGCTCCACACCAGACAACATAAAATGAATTTCACAGTCAAGAGAAGAGACAGAGAGCGTAGAGGTAATTCCCATGTGTGAGAGGAGGTGCCACAGACAGACACCCAGGCTGGGGTTGGGAAAGACTCCCCAGAGGAATTGATACTTGCCTTGACTCTCAAAACACATAGCAGGGGGCATAACGAGGGGTAAGGGGGAAGTCACACTTCCAAGGCAGGAAAAGAATGTGTTCTCTCAAGGGACAGTCGCTCAATACAGCTGGCACGGTTGTTCCGTGGTGACAAAGGGTGGGGACATTCAGGCGATACCAAGGAGGCAGGAATAACATCATGAAGGGCCTGGCTAAGGAGTGTGGATTTATCTGCCATAAACCGCTGGAGAACTTGAGACTAAGAAAAGGAATGATCAGATCTTTGTTCCTAAATTGGATGCAGGAAGACTGGTTGGGAAGCTGTCAGGGGGCTGTAGCAAGAGCCTGGGTTGTGTGGCCATGTGACCAGAGCAATGGCACATTCTTAAACCAAGGAGCAGATCGGGGCACCCACCCTGCTTCAGCCTCTCCCCTCCCCTCACTTCCCTGCAGACCCTCAGCTCCTCACGGCTTTCCCAGGGGGTGTGCCCTCAGGTTATATCACGATGCGTAACCTTAAAATGTCCCAGGGTCTCCAAACATGCTCAGAACAGCACCTTCCCACTAGCGAACAAACAAGTGCATTCCCTTAGCCACACAAACAATTCTTGAAATTCTGATGTTAATCACTCTGAGAACATTTTTTTTCCTTTGCTTATTAGAATTGCCTACATTTCAGTCAAGGAGGTTTGATTGTAACTGGCTCCCATAAGCCTAAAGTATTTTGGAAGGATTATGATTTAACATGCAATGTGCATTCTTGACCTTATTATCTGCTGCTTTCCCAGTCTGGCCTGAAGTCTGAGCAAAGAAAGGGCTTTTTTAACAAAGACCCTGGTGTGAGCTGTACCTGGACCAGGTCCCTGACTTTTGATGCTTTGTAGAAATGCCTATTTAAACTTGAAACCTTGTCACTTATGTCTCTCACAATTCTTTAGCAAAATCATTGTTGCCTCTCCCCATTTAAATACGGTTAAAATATGACATAAAAGCAGACGCTGTTGTGCACGTTCCCAACATCTTGCCTTCTTCCAAAATAAATGTTAAGATGTCCAACAAATACTATAATTAGGCTGACCAGATGCACCGTTGGAAATGGGACAAAAAACAACAGTACTGTCCCTTTTCAAACGGCAAGTCTGGTCAGCCTAATTATAATATTTAAATAAACTCCCACTTTCCTCCCAAGCACACCTTATAGATTCTACCACGGTGGGCCTACCTTCTTACAGCCCACAACATTGGCCAGATGCCCTGAGACTCTGGGATGTGAGTCCCGGATGCTTCCCACATTACAACCTACCTGTTTGCATTTTTCACTTCCAAGCAGGAGAGCTTGCTTTGGCAGAAGTTATTGGGAACCACGCTGGCGCTGGTCGCTCTTTTAAGTTCCTTCTTTAATAACCTCCCAACTAGACAGCCAGTTCGGATTTTCAGGACAGAGGACAGTGCGAGGCTGGTCCTTCCCACCTCCCCCACCCCAACTTCTTCGCTTCCAAACCAGCTCCCCAAAACGCGCCGGTAACTCTTCTCCAGGAGGCTGCCCCTCCTCCTCCCGCGCGTAAAAGCGCTTGGTGACCATCAGGACGCCCAGCGCACAAGGCTCAAGAAGAATGGGGGCGTCATAAGAGTTGGGGGACGTGAGACTTACCTTCACGAAGAGGGTGATGTCGTGCCCCTGCCCCGGGGCCCCCTCCTCGGACGCCTCGCCGTCCTGCCGGCGGCTGTTCACCCGCGCGCTCCCGTCCGCGGCCGGGGCGCTGCCCTCCTCCGCCAGGTGGTTGCTGAGCGCGGCCCCCGGCTCCGCGGCCCCGGGCTCTGCGAGCGCCGCCGCATCCGCGCTGCCGTCGGGGGGCGCCTCCTCGCCTGCCCCCTCCGGGCCGCGCTCTCGCCTGGTCTCCTCCGCCTCCTCCATCGCTTCCTGGGGTGCCCCCTGCTCCCCGTCCTCGCCAGCGCCTGCCCTCGCGTCCCCGGGGGCACCTTCCTCACCCTCTGCTCCCACCTGGCTCCCCCCTGCACCCCGAGGCTCCCCTGAAAGCTCCCCGGGGCTGCACCCTGAGCTTGCCGCCGCCGCGGCCTCCGTCACCTGGACCTGGGGCAGGGGGCTGCGGGTCCCTCCGTCCCGGGGCGCCCCCTCGGTCCCGGGCGCCGCTCCCGCCGACTCCTCGGCCTCCAGGCTGGCTCCCATCCCAGGCTCCCCGGGCCCGCTCTCCGCCTCCGCCTGGGGGTCCGCGGGGTCCCCGCCCGCCCCCTGGGGCTCCTCGGGGGCCCGGCCCTGCGCGCTGCGCCCGGCGCTCACCTCCTCCGCCCGCTCCGCTCCGCCCTCCTCGGCCTCGGGCTCCCCCTGCGCTCTGCTCGCGCCCGGGGGCTCGGCCCCTGGGTCACTAGCCGCGCCCGGGGCCAGCTCGTCCGCGGGGCCTCCGTCCTGCCCGGTGCCTTGTCCCTCGGGCTGCGCTGCCGTCGCGGCGACGCCTGCCTCCGCGCCCCTGCGCGTCTCCACGGCGCCATCGCCCGCCTCCTCCCGCTTCGTCTCCGGGCCCGCGGCCCCCAGAAGCGCCGGGCCCTCGGGCAGCCCCTGCGGCCCCGGGGAGCCCCCCTCCGGCTCCGCTGCCTCGGTCATGGCCACTGATCGCTGTCCCTGCCTGGACGCTGCTCAGGGGGCAGGAGGCGCGGGGCGAGGGGCCCGGGACCACTGCGCCCCCTCCGATAGGGCGCCCCGCCCGGGAGACGCGCGCGGCGGGTGGGGGGTGAAATCGGCTGCGCCCAGGACACCGCGCCCCTTCGGGGTGTAAGCGCTCTGGGTTCTTCCTCCACCGCTGGCGCTTCTCCCTGGTTCTGCGCCTGCTTCCCTCCTGGACCCTAATTCCTACTGGGCGCGGAGGCGGAGGCGGTGCCGTGCGCGGCTGGGGAGGGCCGCAACCTCTGCGCCCGTTTAGGCGCCTGGCCAGCCGCCCTGTGGTTGACCAGAAGTCCTTCGTGCCAACCTCATCCTTCTAGGGCTTGGGCGGGGTTTGCACCTGCCTCCTGTCCCCTTGTGTGGGTCCTCATGGATTTCACTGAAAGGATCCTGGTTCTACTGGCCGCTTGGCCCCCTTGGGTGTTTTCTGGAACAGCTTTCATTTCCAGAGACGCTTAAATCACCCATCCTAGGGGAAGCTGGGACGGCTCAGTGGGTTAAGCGCTCACTTTGCAGCCCCGAAGACCAGGGATCGAATCCCGGCCCCGGCCCATGCGGACCCATATGCTAAACTGGGCTGTGCCCCCAGTTCAATTCTTGCCGGGGCCTATGTGGGAGCCCCCGGCCCAGTTCCTGCCCTGCACAGCCCTGCGCCCACCTGTGGAGTGAAACTATGTGGAAAACTAGTGCTGTCAACTATGGACACTGCTCTGGGCCCTCCCCCTTCTCTCCGTGTCTCTCTGTCAAAAAACAATAAAAATAAATAAATAAATAAATCTTTAAATCGCCCACCCCACCCCTCAGCAAACAAACAAACAAAAGAACACTCACACCCAAATATCTAATCCCCACTTTGCCCCAGGAGCCAGGCGTTCAGCCTCTCAGCAGGCACCCGATTGCAGATGCGCATAGGGTACTCAGTGTCCAAGAGCGAGGCAGTAAATGCTAGATGAGAAGGGAAAGCCACACGGCCACCTTGCAATTTTGCAAGGCCCTCCTGAGAAGTCCAGGGGCCCCAGTATAGACAAGAGAGGCCAGCTGAGCTACTCTGACCAGAGATGGGCTCTGTTGTGCAGGAGGGACCCCTCTCCAGACATGGGGACCCCGTGTTGGGAGAAGGTTCTATCGTCCCCGGGTCCTAAGTCTGTGCATCTTGCAAATTCTCCTAGAGTTTCTAGACCCATGACAAATGTTTCGCCTCATAGTAATGTGTTAAGGGCTCCAGGAGCTGGGAGCTCCCGTGTGGAGATGAAATACAAGATTTGAAGGAGGAGAGCTGAGGAGTTCACTGTGTTAGGAATTTCCCAGGATCACAGACTGGACAACTTCTTCCCTAAAAAAGGGAGTATGAGCAAGTCATGTGGGAAGCTTGTTCTGAGCCGAGCTGGGTCCTGTGGGTGGCGGTGAGGACCTGATTGCCCGGGAAGCACAGTCTAAATGTGGGGAGCAGGGGTCCCAACTGAAGGCCGACTTGAGTTATCAGGTTCCTCATGGTCTTGAAGCTGCCCTGAGACACAGCAGCCTACTGTGTCCACGGACGTCTCTGCTGTCACTAAAAGATCAGGGGCAACTTTGATATGGCTCAGAATGACACATTTGACCTCCTTCTGATTCCCACTCCCCATCACAAACGAGTGACAAAGACAGAGGCCTGGTGTCACCCAGATTCGTGCTCCCTTCCTGCAAGGTTGTGCCCTATCTGGGCTGGAACCCACCAGAAGCTTCGTCACCACAAAACAGTATCTACACAAAGCACAACACTCACACACGTGAGCTGCACAGACGTGTCACACACAGATCCCACCCTGAGGAGGCTCCAGTCACCCAGACAAGGACCCGCGGTACTTCCAGGCAAGAAAACAGCCATCAGCCTTATTTCTTTTTTTGTTTGTTTGTTTAAGATTTATTTTTATTGTTTTTGACAGAGAGAGAGAGAGATATAAAGACAAAGAGAAGGGGGAGGGCCCAGAACAGTCTCCATAGTTGCACATCATTGGTTTTTCCATATAGTTTCACTCTACAGGTGGGCTTGAGGCTGCACAGGACAGGAACTGGGCCGGGGTCTCACCCCAGTGAGAACCGAACTGGGGGCACTCCCCAGCTCAGCATATGGGTCCACACGAACCGGGGCGGGGGCTGGGATTCGATCCTCAGTCCCCAGGGCTGCAAAGTGACTGCTTAACCCACTGAGTCATCCCGGCTTCCCCAGCCTTATTTCTTAAGGAAGGTTAGAGCCAGAATATTCAGCTCCAAACAGCAAACACAGTACAGGATTACAGTCCCTACACAAAGCCCATGAGGCCAGATGTGTTTCAGGAAAAAAAAAAATTCTTAGAAAGACGACTGAGTGCTTATAGTGTATGCTATATAACACACACTACCCATGATCAAACACACAGATATTTCTGCAGTGACACCGATTCCCATTAGGTGGGATATGTAAAAATCAACAGAGCTTCGGAGACCCCAGTTCAAGTTCACCACCAAATGAGTCCTTCTCAGTCTGGTTTTGCTTCCAGATGAGTTCCACAAACGCCTGCCATTTCAGAGCATTGTGGATTTCCAAATGTGTGTAAAGGGCCAGTGGTCCGGCGACCCATTGAAGAGGTCTAGATGTATTTGCACTTTGGAAACAGCTGAGATTTGGTACATCTGTAAGTCTGTGCTGAATAACAAACCAGCTGTCTCCGATGCTCCGCTTTTACAAAGAACCAAATTAAAGGCACCTAACGATGTGAGTAATAACATTCTGTTAACTTTAACACAGGCAAAGTGAGTAGAAATGGCCTAGTTGTAGGAAGGTTGGCATCTCTGGAAAAAACACCTTTTGAATTGAGCCAAGAGATGATTAACTAATGAATGCAGACCTGTTGATTGGCTGGCTGAGAGCTGGCCCCGGAAGAACGTCCTTATAGAAAAACACTCATAAAATCCGTTCTGTCCTGGCAACTGATCCTGCACGTCCCGCCAGGCTAATTTATCCCGTTATACTGTTTAGGTTTATTGACTCACACTGACTTGGGCTCCCAAAATGACATTTTATCTGGAACATAAAATGTAGAATCTTTTACTTTTCCAGGATAGTCTTAAGAAGTGTTTTTTTAATTGTTAAATCGTACAATTCTGCAAATTTCTTTAAGTTCCTGTAATAATACAAAATGTATTATTTTAAAAATATTACTGGCTCAAAACTGAAAATAGAAAAGACAGAAAATAGCAGAGATCTTTTACAATTTTTCTCTAATTCTATCACCCACAGTAAACACTTTCTCTATTTTTGAGAGAATGGGGAAGGAAAGGGGTGGAGGGAGGGAGGGAGGGAGGAAGAAAAAGAGCGATGAACTATCTTAGACGCTGAGCATATAGCAAAGAATAAGACCAAGAAGGTCTCTTCCTTTGAAGGGCTTTGGTATAAAAGAAAAACAAACAAACAATTAAAACAGATACCGTTGGATAATGTTAAGCTTTACATAGCCATACACTCATGTGTAAACACACACATGCATGTACTGAAAACCTTAATTAACTCCTTTCACACCCCACATCCAACTTTCCAGTGAATCCTATTGGCTCCACTTTTTAAACTACATCCAGAATCCAACCCCTTGTCTCTACCGCCATGGTGGTCCTGCTTTTTCCTTCCCTTCTGCAGCTTGTTCTCCACCCCACAGCGAGATGACCCTGCCCTTGGAAATCACAAGTCTGCCATGCCACTGTCATGCTTGAAACCTGTCAAAGCCTTCCTGTCTCACACCAAGAAGACGTCAAGATCTCACACATCAAGTGTGAGGTCTCATAACATCGGACACAGAGATCTCTTTCTGGCCTCATTATCTCCTAACACGCCAGCCTCTGCTGTTTCTAGAACTTGCTGACTCTTCCTCTACCTGGATGCCCCCTATGTCCTCCTAGAGAGTCCCTGACCTTGTCAAGGACTTTTATAAGCTCTTTTCTCTAAGCACCCTATTTTCTTGACCATAACCCTTCAGACCTACCCTCTTAGCAATATACAATACAACATTGTTAACTGTATTCACATTAGATCTCCAGATGTTATTCATCTTGCATAACTGACACCCCGAGCCACACCTCCTAGTCCCCAATTCCCCCAGGCAGAACTGCCATTGTACTTCGTGTTTCTCGGAGTTTGACTATTTTAGATTCTACATATACGTGAGATCATGCAGTATTTGTCTTTCTGCATCCAGCTTATTTCACTCAGGGTAATGTTCTCCAGGGTCACCCATGTTGTTACATATGGCAGGGTTCTCTCCTTTTTATGGTTGGCTAATATTCCATTATATATTTCCTCTATCCATTCATCCATCAAAGGACACTTAGGTTGCTTTCATGTCTACTTTTAAAATGTATATTTTTTAGATTTATTTTACTGTTTTTGATAGAGAAACAGAGAGAAGAGGGAGGGCCCAGAGCAGTCTCTATAGTTGTGCGTCATCAGTTTTCAACATGGTTTTGTTCCACACAGGTGGGCGGGGGCCATGCAGGGCGGAAACTGGGTTGGGGGCCTCCCACATAAAAAGCTCGCCCCAGTAAGAACCAAACTGGGGCCACAGCCCAGTTCAGCATGTGAGAGTCCACATGGGCCAGGGCTGGGACTCGATCCTTGGACTCCACGGCTGCAAAGTGAGCACTTAACCCACTGAGCCATGCGGGATTCCCCTGTTTTCCTATCTTGACTATTGTGAGTAAAGCTGCAGTGAACACAGATAACCCCCTACTGTAAAACACAGCTCCTACTCTTTGTTGCTTTTTTCTGCCTTATATCCACACACACACCCCCGCCCCCCAGCAGTTATCACCATGACATAGAATATATTTTTGCCTACTTATGATCTGTCTTGCTGAAGACAGTAGTCCTGCGAAGGCTGGGGTTTTGGTTTGCCATCACCTCAAACATTATTGGGCACATGTTAGAAGCTCAATAAATGTGTACTGAATGAATGAACACATGCCTGCTTTCACATACATAGGTGTTGACCTGAACCAGTTTTGAAAAGTATTTTTCTCAGTTGGTTTTATACTTTGTGGGACAAGCTAATGTCACAAGACATGCCGTTCATAGAAGTTCTTATCTACTGACTTTGGTGACTACTTCAGCGAACACATTTAATTATTAGCAAAGGCCAAGTCAGTTCCTATAAAGGATCACAAAGGAAGTACCAACTAAATAGAGTCGTGAAGGTCACTGTGAAGTCACTTAGAGATCTGCACATTGTTAA
The DNA here is from genome assembly GCA_004027555.1 of Craseonycteris thonglongyai. Lineage (NCBI taxonomy): Eukaryota > Metazoa > Chordata > Mammalia > Chiroptera > Craseonycteridae > Craseonycteris > Craseonycteris thonglongyai. The sequence goes on from PVKE010002967.1 coordinate 46,083, forward strand.
CTGAGCAGCCAGCGCCAGATTAGTTATTTAAACACCAAGGAGGGTTACACAGAGGTGAAAAATTCAGGGATAAGAGGCAGGAGCAAAAGTGTTAGTAATTACGGGGCTTTAAAATTAGAGTTTTCCTACCCTATATGTTAAGCAATCGTGAAGCAGGGTATCTCAGGAATTACAAAGAAAGTCTCAAGGGCTTACAGATAAACAATTTAAAGGTTTGCTGTTGCTGTTTTTCGGGAATGAATGGGCTCATTTCCGCAGAGATCCTGTCTTCCCCTGCAGGCCTCTCCTCTCTGCAGAGCCTTTGAGATTGTGATGGATCTACAACGTTCTGGTCTCAGGATGCACATACGGTGAACCATTCTTCCTCCTCACGTAAGAATGGTCCCAAACCAGCCTTCACCTTGTAAAGGAAAATTTCAATTCAGAGGAGGATATGGCAGCGGAATAGGTCTAAACTAGGAGGCCAGGGTTGAAGCACAGATGGGGATAGACAGCATCTTGCAAGTTACACGAGCATGACACAACCCAACACGAATAACACCATGAGGAGACAGCTGGGTTCTCCGGTCACGCTGCCTGATTTAAATCCCACTCTATCTTGTGCAAACTGTGGGATCTTGGCTAATGTTTTTCATCAGAGCAGTTAAAATGGGACCATTGTCAATGTGAGTTTTCAATCAGAATGTGTCATACTCGGCCAGGTGCTTGCCATTAACATTATGACCTTATTGTTATTGTTGTCTCAGAGGACAGAACTGTCACGTCTTGACAGAACGGTGTATTAAAGCATTGGAAGAGCCACAGAGAACTAGAGTGACGCTTTGTCGTGCTGAGCTCATGACAGTTCTGGATTACACCTGTCGTCTCCGCAGCATAATCACGCCAGCATCCCCTGTCACTCTTCGAAGTGTCCAAGTTTGAACAATAAATTATAGGGCCCCCTGCCATGAACTCATCTAGCTCATGATAACTTTTCCTGTATTTTTTTCCCCATGTGATCTTGCGTTATTCTCAAAACCAACTAGATTTCCAGAAAATACTTGTTGGATGATAAAAGAGATTTTAAAAGAGAGAGAGAGAAGAAAAGATGGAGAGGAGTAGAAGTAGAGAAGGAATAAAGGAAAAAGTAGGGAAGGAGGGGAGAAAGAAGTCCTATAAGCCTACCACATAGTACATAATAATGAATGAAAACTTCAAAAACAGACCATGGGTGCACATGTTAGGGAAAAAAGCAATATAGATATGTGACTTTATTTTATTATATTTACTTGTGAATTAGTATAGCATTACTGGGAAAAAACCCATCTGTGAGTATTTCTGGTAGAGTAATTTAATCTTAAATATATATATATATATATATACACACACACACACACACACACACACATATAATGTTATCATTACCCATCTTTCAAATCAAGCACTATAGTATCAATTAGAAATGCATGTGGCACAGTAACTTCTCTTTACACTTTCTTTACCACAGTTTACATTAGGTTTAAACTTCTTCCCTTATTCTATAGCCAGTGTGGTCAAAGTTCTTGCTCATTTAACATTGGTTTCTAGGAGAATGCCGTAGAGCAGAATCCTTGTCAATGGAGTTCAACAGAAAACAATTTAAAAAGACAACAAATAGATCCCAACACTGAAACAAAAAAACACCTAGAGGGGAACAGATCCCTTGGCACCAAGGTAGGACTTGAACTTTCACTGCCACTTTCCAAGCAAATGTGTCTGCCAAGCAAGCAAGCACCTCCCTTGCTGCAAGTCCTTGGGGAGATGACCAGCATCTCCCCATTTCCCCCACCGCTTAGGCCCTGGCAGCCACTGATCTACTCTCTGTTTCAAAGTCTGGCATTTTTAGATTCCAAGTATGAATGAGATCGTGCTGCACTTTTATGTATAACTCTGTGCCAGGCAGCTCTCCTTCTACCCCTCACCCCTTCCTCTCACTCAGGTCTATTCTGCTCGTTGATTTTCTGTCCCCCATCCCCCCGACAGGAAGCTCCCGGAGGGCAGGGAGCTTGCCTCATCCACTGTGTCCCGTCAGCACCTAGAACAGCATCCAACTTACAGGAGGCTCTCATAATCATTTGTTATCGGAATGAGTGATGCTTTGACCGAATGGACTCCCCTTGCTGCCTAAGGTGACCGGATGCTTTAGGCTTCTTTGCAACGCCAGTGTTTTTTCTTAGGAGGGTAATGTCCCACTCACCCATCCAGTCCACCAGCCGTCACGTATGTTTTAACTGGCAAGGCTGCGCTGTAGTTCATGCCCAAGTAGAGGGAACAGGTAGCTCGTGAACTGTCTATAAAGTCAAGGCTGAAATGCAGCCACCTCGTTTCCCTTCTCAAGGACGCCTTGGTCTCATTAAGAGAATATTCATCTTGGGCCTCCCCCCTCATTTAATTTAAGAATCCCAGAAGTTTCCTCATGCCAAAGGGGTGAGAAACTACTCTGGTTTCCCACCTTCAACCAATGCTGATGCTCAAGCCAGGGACGCTTCTCCCCTCTACATGGAGGACCGATCCCAGTCCCCACAGAGCCACGGGCACTGAAGCTTGGAGGGGAGACCACCTTGACTCCAAACTGCCCCCTGGGGAGGGATTCCCAAAGGTAGAACCAGCTTTTCCCTGCACTTGGTGTCTGGGTGTCTTCGACTGTGTCCCTTAACATCTCCAGCTTTTTCTTCTTAACCTTGGGAAGCAATTCCTGCCCTGCTCTTGTGAAGTTATTTAGAGCCAAACAGGAAGTCGGTGTGACTAAAACCCCATAACCTGTGGGTGGACAAAGGTGAGACTCGAAGGCGGTGCTGTCCACACGCAGCTGCACATCAGAGCAGGGAACTGGGTCAGAGTGGAAGACCCGTAGGCGCTGCCTCCAGAAGTGACTCATGATCTTTCGGGCTTGGGAAGACTGCTCGCAGGGTCAAAGATCTAGTCCTTTATGTGAACTTGGCTCAGTGAAGACTATTTGCACTCCACATCCAGCTCTATTTGAGAAACCAGAGCTTTGTATCCATTAAAATTTTAAGGCTCCCTGAATCGAGTGAGAAATCTATTTTTCAGATGGAGAATCTTTGATACTTCCCTGAAATTCACTCACCTGGGACCTTAAATGGAAGAATATAATTAAGGTATATTTGAATCATACCGATTTTTACAGTGAAGGGGTGAATAAGGAAGTTGGCAAATCTAAAAGCAATTTAGACACATTAGGAGGGAAGGAGAAAAAGTCCCAGATTTTTGGAAAAGTGAGAAAAAATGATGAATAGATCTCAAAGCCACCCTATGTGGAGAAGATTTGAATGTTTTTTGGATATATTTGTTCCTCCTTATAAATCTTAGGGTTTTCAAAGCATTGCTAGTCTGTATGTCTCTGGTTCACTTATACACATTCCATCTGAAAAAATCCTGTTGGGTGAGTGCAGTCGCATTTGATACACACAAAACTTGAATAAGCCTGTCTTCAAATGAGGAAGTTGAATTTTCCCAGAATCAAACTGGCTCAGGTTTCCGTAGAAACTCCGAGCTCACAAAATACGGGTTGTGTTTTTCTACCCCTGGCTAAATCGTTCTTCCTTCTTTTTCTTTTTTTTTTTTAAGTGTGTGTACATTGATTTACACTCAAGTGGCAGGTCTCTTACCTCACATGAGATATTGTGAGCCGTTTCACCTCCCCGAAGACTTAGGGGCTTTGTTCCAGTTCTCTTTCATGGAACTTGAAGGCATCGTGGTTTGACTGCTGTAAGCTGGGCATTTTCCAAAGTCACAGAAATGACCAAGGACCATGTCCCTGCTTGAAGTAGGTGGGTTATGCACTAATCAGCAGTTGTGAATCAGCAGAGAAACAGACCAGGGTTTCCCCTCTATGGCTATGGAAGTGGGAAAGAAAGAGTGGGGTCCCCTCCCCCTTTTAAGGTGGTAGCAACAAAAAGAGCTGGATGATCTAATTAGAGCCAGGCACCATAATCCAAGCCCCCAGCAGATGCATGCACAGGTTCAGGAGGTAGGGGGTGGGGAGGGGGTCATATTTTTATATTCACAAACCTCAAATTTAAAGTTAGCATTACTTTCCATTATGAGTTAGGAGGGAAAAACAACAATAGTAATAATGGCATCTGTGACTTTGTTTTCAGTAAAAATCACCAATATTTTTATCTCATTCCAGATGTGAGTTAGTAATAGCTCAACATGTCCCTTATACTCATCACTTCTTTGAAATTTCAGGAGTTATTAGGCTTGCTTCTGGGTTTCATTGAATGTGTTCATAAAGAAATACACATATTGTTTCACTTCTTATATTTCTTTTTAATCACACGTTTCTTCTTAATATCTGATATTCATTGTATTGCAATATAATTGGTTTTCCTTGAGATCTTATGTATTTTATTTTACGCATTAAAAACGTTATTCAGAGAAAAGTTTACCCAACTAGCAAAGAGATCTATAGCTCAGAGAAGGTCAAGAACCTTTAACTGGACTTTGTTTCTCACTGGTATTTTAACTGAAACCTATATGTGTATCTTAAGAAGGGTGCAAGTTACACAGGCATATTAATTTGTCAAAATTATGTCATTAGTGAAAATAACCTAAACTTCCTTGAACGGGGAGTGAAAAAGCAAATGGTGGCACATCCATACAGTGGAATTGTTCTCAACAAATAAAAAGGAGCCCAGCTAGGATTCACACAACAACATGTAAGAATGTCGAGTGCATTATGAAAAATGCAAGAAGCCAAGCCCCAAAGGCTCCACACTGTATCCTTCCATTTATTTGACACTATTCCCAAGTCAAAACCATACAGACAGAGAAACGGTCAGTGGTCGGCTGGGGGCAGGGAGTAGGGGTATTGCTCACAAATGGAAAAAGGGGATTTCTGGGGTGGATGGGATTTTTGAATTTCAATGTATGTAAATTTACCTAAAGATGCTATAAATACAGCCCATATGCTAGTTGCCTGAATATCCCAGATCTCCCAATTTGCCATAAGGAAGTAAGAGGCCAGAGACCTCCTCCAAGCACAGAGGGCAGCTCAGCATCTGTCTCCTGTGCCTGCTGTCCCCCAACCTCCACCCCCACCCCTGTCTCTGGCTGAGCACCTGTGTCTGCCCCACCTCCACCCTACCTCTACCTGCTGCTCTCTCCTCTCCTCCTTGAGCCAGTCCAAGTGAGCCCAGCCTTTTCCCCTCGCTTTTTCAAACACACCACCTCATAGAAGATACTTGGCACAGTTAGGACATAATTCATAGCCCAAACTCAGGCACTTGGGAAGGTCAAAGTAATTATGCTGGGGCTTCAGGTGTAAATCATAAGACTGTCCTAGCAAACTTGGATGCGTGGCTTCATGGCATGGGGGATGTTTACTTAAGATTTAGGGCTAATGATTGGGCAGTAAGTTTGGGGCTAGTTACGACAGAATCACTACTGGCAAAAAGAAAAGAAAAGAAAAGAAAAAAGCACATATTTAGGTCATTTCTGGCCCCAGGGATTACACCTTCTACTTATAACAGAAATCCATTCTCTCTCTCCACCTCATCCTGAATTCTCCCCTTTAGCTTGCTCACACTCAACCACATAATCAATATTAATTAATAAGCAATTTAGCCATCTCTCTGTTTCATTTCTCACCCAAGTCTGCCTATGCCCTGAGAGCTATTGTCCTCAAACCAAAAAGACCCATCAAGGGGCTTTTGCTAATCAGTTCTTTCCCATGATGGAAGTTTTTCATGGGTCCATGAATTTCAAAACAGAGGCAGTAACAGTAACAGCTCGCATCGTGATGAATTGGTGTGCTAAACTCTATGTGGATGGTCTCCTTCCTTGCTTTCAGACATCCGTGAGGTAACTGAAATTATCATCCCCATGTCAAAGATGAGCAGACTGAGATTCGCAGGCATCAAACAACCCTGGAAAGTGTCAGAGCCAGGAGTCCAATCTCCATCTCTCTGACAGCACCGGTGACCTGCAAAAACCCTACCTGAGGCCACCACTGCCCTTGCCTTGTCCCAGGGCACCTAGCACAGGCGTCAGGCAAACGTTTGCTATCTGCCTGCCTGCCTGATTTAATTGTTTGAACAACCAAATTGATTCAACCACTGACAAATAACCCTTTTTGTTTCATTCCATTGTAATCTCGAATGCATGAATTCAAATAACCAGCAAAGGTCAGCGTGCGCATATGAACGCAGGCTCACGGACTGGGAAAATGTTTCTATTCTTGGCTCTCCTCAAGCCATGATAACCTTGTCCAGAAGTTCAGAGTCATTTCCCCTAGATGCAAAACCCAGATCTGACCCCACCCCAGGTCACCTCCCTCTTGACTCCAGATCTGTGAATGCCCACTAACAATGTGGACAGAGAATTCAGGTGTTAGTTTACCACCCAACGGCATGAATGTGAAGAGTCAGAAATGCCTCCAAGACAGGTTCAAAATTTCCATTTCATCCAAATGTTTTGTAAGGAGAAAAAGCCACCATGGGGCACTATAACTGGCAGGCCCGCCTTCTCTAATGGCTGTGCTGACAAGCCAGAAGCTAGGAACTTGAAACGCATTTTTCTCATGGAAATGATGTGGCAAATGAGGATGAGGTATCCCGAGAAGCTTCCTTGTGTGAGCCTGGCCAAGAGAAGACCAAACAGGGGAAGACGGAAGAAAGCGAGTTGCATTCTTTTTTAGACCCAAAATGAAGCCACCACAAATTGTTATGAAACGGGGGAGTTTCTGAAATCTTCCCACCATTCTCTGCAAGCCTCTCTGAGGTCCTATCCTAATCTTATTCTTGAGAATTCTTTTTTTTTTTTTTTAAGATTTATTTTATTGTTTTGACAGAGAAAGAGACAGAAACAGAGAAAGACAGAGAGAAGGGGGAGGGCCCAGAGCAGTCTCCATAGTTGTACATCATCGGTTTTCGACATGGTTTCCTTCCACACAGGTGGGCAGGGGCTGCACAGGGGCCTCCCACATGGGAGGCTCACCCCACGAGCTGGGGACTGAACCCAGGACCTCCCTCATGGGAAGCACACCCCAGTTCAGTATGTGGATCCACACAGGCCGGGGCCAGGGCTGGGATTCGATCCTCAGACCTTAGAGCTGCAAAGCGAGTGCTTAACCTGCTGAGCCATCACGGCTTCCCCCATTCTTATTTTTTTCACAAGGACTCCCAGCCTACCCTGCCACCCTTCCCTCTTCATCCCAATCACCTGTCATCCCCTTCAAACCAAAACTCTTCTGTGGGTGAGTACTAATAAGTGTCCAGAAATGCTAACAGCAAACTCTTAAGTCATGCTGACTGAATGCCAGGCACTCTTTTTTTAATTTTTTTTTTTTTTTGACAGAGAGAGAGAAAGAGAGAGAGAGATACAGAGACAGAGAGAGAACTGAACTGGGGGAGCTCCCAGTTCAGCATATGGGTCCGCACGGGCCGGGGCCGGGATTTGATCCTCAGTCCCCCAGGCTGCAAAGTGAGCGCTTAACCCACTGAGCCATCCCGGCTTCCTCTAGGCACTCTTTTAAGCACATAACATATATTAACTCATAGTAATCTTTCTGGTAAATACTGCCATTACCACCCCACACTAAAGATGAAGAGACTGAACAGAGAGGGAAAGTGACTTGCCTGGAGGTGCCCAGGTGGAAAGCAGCAGAGCCCAGAGGTGTTTGTAGCCAGCCTGGCTCCAGAGTCTGTACTTAATCATGAACTTAGCCCCTCCTTGTGTTTGGGAAGCAGGTGCCTTGCGTCAGGCACCGTATGGTGTGCACATGTACTGAGCAGACATACCCTGAGACCTGAGAGTAGGCCAGTTACTGTGCTGGGGCTGGGGACACACAGGTGACAAGACTACACAGCCCATCCCCTAATGGAGCCACACTCCTGGGAGGCCTCAGACAATGAGCCAAACAATGACAACATGAGGGAAGCCAATGTCCTGTTAGAAGCATGTAGGACAAGTGTCCCCTGACCCAGGGCTGAGTGGGGGTAGAATGAGGTCGGGTCAGGTCCAAGCTCCACCCACCTGAAGGATGACTTGGAGGATGAGTGGACGTGGTCCCCAAAAAGGCAGGAGATAGCATTCCAGGCAGAGACGCTCACATGGGGAAAACCCAGAGTAAGACGGACGCCAAGGAGAACATGTCATCTTATGAGGACGGAGCCAAGTGCGGGTCGGTGATGAGCGAGGGTGTGGCGAAGCCCTGAGAACCAGAGACACGGGCAACGACCGGGCACTGAAAGAACTGGGGGGCCCCATCCGAAAGTGTGGGCTTTACCCAAAGACCACTGAGGTACCCTGAAGGGTTGTCCCCTGGGGGTGATGTGAACTTCCAGAGAGAGCATGTGCAGGAGAAGATGGAGCATTGGCCACCACTTCCTATAGTCCTGAAAGGGGGGGGGGGGACTCTAAGCTGGGAGTCTAGGACCCTAATATTGTACTGGTCTCAACATCAAAGAGTAATGGGGAGGGGGGTGTCAAAAAAAGCCACCCAACTGTGGGGCTGTGACCCTTCACTGGTAGTTCTCAACCGGGGACAATTTCGCCTACTCGAAAATGTTTGGCAAAATCTGGAACCTTTTTGGCTGTCATAGCTTGGGGACGTGCTCCGGCTATGTAGCAGGTGGAGACAGGGATGCTGCTCCACATGTTCCAATGCCCAGGACAGCCCCTCCACCCCAGACGGATCCAGCCCGAAATGCCAGTCAATAGTGCCCACACCGCGAAACCCAGCACTGAACAGAAGACCCAAACACAGCAGTTTGTAAACACATTGCCCTTCAAAGGGACTAGATTCAAAAAGAAGTAAAGCTATTCTTGAACAACATTCCAAGCAGAAAAATAAAACAAAATATCGGAACATGCCCCCGGGCTGGGCTGCTCCCAGACTTCCTGTGACAGGGCAGCCATCGGGGCCATGGCCTGCTCCAGCCTTCCGGGACAGTCACCCGCTGGGAGGCTCAGGGCCGGCGCAGGTGAGTGAGGGAGACATCCCTGCATCTAGGACGAAATGTGCTGACAGCGTGCTGGGCCACTGTAGACGGCTCAGCCCCCTTCCCACCGCCCTGCCCGCCTGCGTCTGGAACAGGGGATTCTGAGGGAGTGTCTGGGCCAGCCCAGAGCTCCACCGCCTGAATCAGGGGTGTGTGGGGGCAGTGGTCCCAGCCCACCCCCACCCTGGGGTGAAGAAAGTAAACACAAGCACCTACCGAGACAATTTCTGTATTAATCCTCTTAATACGTATGTCTTGCCCATGTTTTATAGTGTAACATTCTCTTACTAATGTATAAAGTTTATGAATGAAATCTTTATACATGTAAATGTGTGGTTAAAATGCATTGATCTAGTTACCATATTGGGATGGTGGGAGTCCAAGTTTAAAAATTCATATGGGGTTGTTTGTTGGTTTTTTTGCTAATAAGGGTGCTCAGTCCAACGTCCTTGGCATTGACTATAAACTTGGTTAGTACAGGCTCTGGCATGGGGCAGATTGGGGAGAATTGGATCTGGGGGAGATGGCTCTATTTATCCCAATGCTTTAAAAGAAAAAAAACTTCGTTAGACCAATGATTTCTACTATCCCCCAATTTATCTCCTTCCCTTACAGACCTTCAGCTTCTGGTACCTGTTGCCCTGAAGCCACTGTGCTGTGGGCCTGGGGCCACGCCCCTTTGCCCAGAAGCTCCGCCCTTCCCTGCGGGGAGGGAGCCCGGATCAAAGGTCCCTCAGGCCTCTCTCTTCTTTCCTTTCCTTTGCCACATCCCGAGCGGCTGCAGCTCAAAGCGGGGAGAATAACAGTGGATATGAATTACTAGGGCAGGGGCTGAGAGGTAGCCTGTCATCTCAGTGAACAGCGTTGAGCATGGCTTTGGTTTTTTTAAACTTGTGCATTCAATTTACTATATCCAATTTTTTAATATTAAATATTTAAGATGATCCTTGTCGACTCAAAAATCATATTTAATGTTTTCTTTCTTTCTTTCTTTTTTACAATGACATTAGCAATTCAGATTTCCAAATGCCTATCCCCCCTGAACTTTATTTGTAAACCCTGGATTTTCCTGATGACCTCTCTTCTTGATAAAAACCGTGGCATCTTGATCAAAACACCCACCATACTGGCTGATGCCCCCTCCCTGGGATGTGCCCATTTTCTCCTGAAAGGCTTGCCCTTCCCGGTCATCTTCCCTGCGGGCCCACAATGGGCTGGTTTCAGTGAGCCTTGTTTCCTGCAGGACTTCCCTGGGAAGTGCATTTATCCCACTGGACGCTTTTGGATGAGGAGCCCATCACCTGATCCCTCCCTGGTACCCACAGGCTCTGAGGGGTCAGAGTTCCTGTTTTCTTCCACGGCTGCCCCTGCTGCTTCACAAGCCTTTTTAAAAGCCGCTGGCTCATTCGGAGGGCGGCTCACATAACTGAGGCGTGTAAGCCCTCCTTTCAGGGCTCGTTCACTTGCAGAGGTTTTTGGCAGGTGACCAACCGCCAGGAATTTGAAGCCTTGACTCGCTACCAAAGGCCCTAGATCACAGGACCCAAACTCCCTGATTTGGGGGGACAGCCCATGGAATTGATGACGCACCTATCTGCATTAGTCTGGTCAGAATGCCTCCACATTGCCCAGCTAAATGGAACAAAACTCCCCAAATTTCCAGAGGCTCCCCACCCCCCGCCAGCTGTCTTTGGGGGGTGATTTGAGGCAAAGAGGATCCTTTTCAAAAGGACTGGAAGGGCATTTAATGCCATCAGACAGAGCATGGTTTTTTTTCATTGAAATAATTTCAAAGCGCACTGTTTTTAATGATGCTAAAATAGCCAGCCATTGACATTGGAAATACGGTATTAGGGCGCCCCTGTAAGTGTCTAATTATTAAGTAGCCAAACTGGTTTGTTTTTGTGCAATAATAAAGACTCTGCTTCAGGGACACATTAAATAAAACCTGTAATGGGAACAGAAGTCTTAGTCTGGCAACATAATACAATGTTCCTCTTGAGTGGGACACTGTGTCAATGACTTAAAGCTTCTAGTTTAACAGCGTGAGAGAGAGAAAAAAATCTGTGACTGGAATGGTATAATAGAATAGTATAGCAGAGAATATAACATTATCTAGTAAACTTGCATATGCATTTCTCCTTTGACTCAGCAATCCTGCTTGTAGAAGTCTTTTGCCAAAGATGTGCTTGCAAAATGCAAAAGGAAATAAACGCACAAGGCTATTCACAGAGCACTGTTTTTAACAGCAAAAGGTAGGAAACAACCCATTCAAACTGGCTGAACAAATTAGGGCAAAGGTACACGATGGAATGTAGAAATAAACGAGGAATAATAGTTCCTTATACTACCATGGAGCAGTTTCCAAGAGCTACTATTAAGTTAAAAAAAAGCAAGGCAGATAACCCACAATAAAGTGCACAGGTATTAACAAAACAGTTTGATTCCCAGGCGTAACAGTCATTCCTATGGTTATTGTTGGCCACCACCCAGGGCTGAGTCTCGTTAATCTAAGCTGGTCAAGGTAGTGCCATTCCCCCAACAGGGATGCCTTCCAGAACTGAAACCAGAGTCCATCAGAAGCGTTATCTTCCCACTGAAGATTAGTTCAGTGATGGACCCAGTGTGTAATGGGTGTGAATGGAGATTTGCTGGGAAAATTTCTTTGTTCTTAGAGAAAGCCACAGAAGGTATAATATTATCTATAATGCAAGCATATAATGCATATGTAATATATGTACAAAGTATATAATGTGTAATCTCAGTCTATATAATGTATCTATATGGAATGTGTTATCTAGAACATATAATAGATGTGAGGGCTGTCCGGGGAAAAATCCAGCCATTAGTGCCTCTATTTTTCATATTCCATGGCTGGATACTTTCTGGACAGTCCTCTTTTGGTGTATTATACGTACATTGTATATCTCCTCCAGGTTTTGTTTCACTGGGGAACCCTAACTAATACAGAACAATGCACATCAGAACAATGGTGACGCCCATTCATAAGCATAGTATTGAGGGTGAAGAGGCTGATTTTGTGCTGAAGTGGAAGGGAAATCTACAGGAAGGAGAAGAGAAGGTGTGGTTACAACTGTCACCTTTGCCATCCTAAACCCAGTCACCCTCTGGTCAGTCACACCCTAAAGTTTCTCCAACGACCTCACACAGTTAATGAGATGAACTTGAATGTGGCCGGATATCAGAGCTGCTGCAACCATCTCACCATCATTAGAGCCCAAGAAAGACATGCAGACAGAGGTGGGCAGAAATGAGAGGTCCAGACAGACCAAGTATGTGCAGAGATATCCTGTGAATCTTGGAAGCAAGCAAGCCATGCGCTCCGTCCGAAACTCTTATGTTACCTGAGCCAAACAAATTCCATTTTTGTTTGTTTGTTTGTTAAGAAAAAGAAAAGAACATGTATGAAAAACAGTTTGGTGATTCCTCAAAGAAGTAAGAATAGAATTACCACATGGCCCAGCAGTTTCACTCTTCGGTATACACCGAAAAGAACTGAAAGCAAGACTCAAACAAATATCTGTACACTAATGGTCATTGCAACATTATTCACAACAGCCAAACTGCATTGTCATGGGAGTTGCCTTCACCAATCATTGATAACACCATCACTCAAGTCCTTTCCTTCTTACACTCAGGGTCATTTAAGTCCCTCCTTTCTCCATTCCTTCTCTCTCCCACCTTTTATAAAGGGTGTTATCCCCAGCGTTAGTGATACCACAGAAAATGACCGACCTGTGCAGAGCAGTTTAGCCATGTTTTTAAAAGTCTGTTTTTGGGGAAGCCAGGATGGCTCTGTGGGTTAAGTGCTCACTTTGCAGTGCCAGGGACCGAGGATCGAATCGCGGACCCATATGCTGAGCTGGGGAGTGCCCCCAGTTCAGTTTTCTCTCTCTCTCTCTCTCTCTCTCTCTCTCTCTCTCTCTCTCTCTCTCTCTCTCTCTCTCTCTGTCTCGGTAAAAAAATAAAAATAATAAATAAATAAATAAATAAAAGTCTGTTTTCTACCACGAGGTGTCAGTGTTTCCAAGGCTTGCTCTCCCTTACCTCGCAAAATGCTAGGAGTGGTTCCAACCGACAAATGAGTTTATTTTCTAAGTACGGTGTGATCAAAAGATATGATGATTGTTTAAATTTAAAAAATGTATTACAGCAAAGGACGCATTAATATTAACCGCCCTCAAAACACTCCCCCTCACTTTGAATAATACATTTTTAAAAATTTAAACATTCACCATATTTTTTTATGGATTCAGGTCACACATCGCTTCTGGTAGAGCAATTTCTGTCAAATAAAAGCATTACTGTGTGTCCTCATCCACCTTCCTCACTGGATCTGGCCCCATGTAACTTCTGGTTCTTCCGCAAAGTCAAAATAACCATGGAAGGTAAATGTTTTGAATTGATTTAGGATATTCAAGCAGCCATGACAGCACAACTAAAGACACAAAAGAGAACTTGAGGTCACAATGATGGACCCAAGTTTCATCACCTGTAATGATCTCCTTTAGGAAGTCCTCACCTTTTTTTCAAAAATTTCAAGAATAAAATGGAGGAACTTTTTCCATTGTTAAGAATTCGATAATAGCATATTGTATGAACCAAACGTCTCAATACACTTCCATTTCAGTGTGCACGGAGTGAGAAATGTAAACATCTGTGTGTGTAAGGTCAATGGTGGCGGGGGGCGGGGGGGGGAATACCACGTGATGACATAGAACCAGTTATATACAGATATGTCTAATGTAACAAAAAATATTATAGTAAAGACAAAATTTATCAGCCCACCCTCATATCTTTACCTGCCTGATTTACGTATTTTGTTTAACAAAACATCTTCTAGGTCTATCTATGTTGTTGTAAATGGCAAGATTTCATTCTTTTTTGTGGCTGAGTAATATTCCACAGTGTATATTGTTCCACACCTTTGCTATCCATTTGTCCACTGATGGACACATCGGTTGCTTCTATATCTTGCCTATTGTAAAAAAATGCTACAGTGAACATAGGGTAGAACCGAAAGCAGCTCTTTACCCATGCTGGTTCTTTTCCCTTTTGGATATCTGAAAATCTGGATCAAACCTGCTCCAGCCAGCCAATGAGAAGGGAAGGCTCTCTGGTTAGACAGATGCTAAAGCAGAAAACAGGAGAGATCTTAGATTCCGATGCTACCACTGGAAAAAGAGAGACAGATAACAATTCCCAAAGAACGCTTGAGGAGTCTTGTACTTGTTTTATGGTGGAACAGCTCAAAAAAGATTACCCCCCAGTTTAATTATGTCACCCTTAGAAATGTCTGCAATCATACATAAGCAGCTTAGTTTCCACCTGTACTGACAGCACATTTTCTGTTTTGTTTTGTTTGTTTGTTTTTCCTTCCTGGGAGAGACCATTGACGGTTGGTGTTGTTAGTGTCAGTGAAGGCATAAGGCACAGTATGGGCCTTTCTTAAACTCACAAGGCATGACACAAATGGAGGTTACTGCCAATTTGAGTCTCTAAGTGGTGAGAAGAAGCTGACATTTATTGCTAAGTATGCCACCCGCAGCAGGGTGAGATCCCTGGGCACCCCGATTTGAAGGTATGATGCCATGCATTGAGAGTGCCCGTCATTTCACTGATATTTTGAGAGCTCTCTGTCCCTCAAGCATCATGCCCAGCGTTGGCCCTGAGTGTGTGAGAGTGTGTCCTGTGTGGCTAGCTGTGCTCGGGGAGGTTCAGCTCTTCCTTGGGGTCTTCGCCTAGGCTCCCTGTTTTGAAACTTAAGCTCCTCTTTCTTCTGCCTCTCCATGTCCCTACTGCACATTCCTCTTCTTGTCCTCTCCTTCCTCGTCCTCTGCTTTAGTTTCCCTCTCCTCTACTTTTATCATCGTTTTCCTGTGGTTTCCTCTAGCCCTGGGGGGGGGGGACGGGCAAAGGCAGTCATACAGGAATGAGAGCTGCCTGCTTGCTTGTGGAAAGGTCATTCCATTTCTTAGAGCCTCAGTTCTAAGAATCTGAAGTAATTCATACCTGTTCGTGAGGATTAGGTGAGCTAGTGAATGAATGTGTACACCCATGAACTATTCATGAGCTACCCAAGTGAAACCGGTATTATTATTAGTCATAGGGATGCCGCAGAAATGTCACCCTCTCTACTTTGCTGCCTGGAGAGGAAAAGCAGGAAAACAAAGGCGGGAATCCGAAGTCACGGAAGGAATGTGTCTTCGTACTAATTAACTGCATTCTGAAGTCAATTACAGGTCACTCTGACTTCACCACTTGCCTGAGGATGAACTTGATCTTTCCTTTCTGAGCTGTGATGCTTTGCTCTGTGTGCCTTTCAGGTTTCTGTTTTTCTGGTGCTTTCTGTCTTGCCCTCTTTGTCTGCATGCTGTTTAAGAGGCTTAGGGTAAGCCAGGATTGAAAGAGCCTCTTGTCCTAAGGGTGAGGACAGCAGGGACCCACCCAAGCAACCCGTTGGCTGGGAGTGATTTTTCCAAAGCTGGTGCCCATTCCCCTTTGTTACGCGTTTCAGAATGTCTGGCTGGGTTTGGAGGGTTTTTGACTCTGCAGTGTTGGTCACATTGTCATGTTTCGCCTAAGCCCTGGTGGTCTTCATCACATTCTCTCTCTCTTTTAATACCAGCTTTATTGAGATTCACATAATTCACATACCATGAAACTCACCCTTTAAAGTACAACTCAGTGATTTGTAGTATATTCATAGTCATGGAAACATCACCACCATCCAATTTTAGAACATTTTCTTTGACAAAAAAGAAACTCTCTACCTTTTAGAAGTCATTCCCCCTTCCCTTCTCTCCCAGGTCCTGGCAACCAATAATCTATTTATTCTGGAAATTTCAGAGAAATGGAATCATATAATATATGGCCTTTTGTGACTGGCTTCTTGAACTTAGCGTGTTCTTGAGGTTCATCCACGTTGTCGCATGTGCTAGTACTTCATTGCTTTTTATGGTTGAATAATATTCCATTGTATGGATATACATCTGGTTTACCCATTCATCAGTTGAGAGTATTTGGGTTATTTCTACTCGTTAGCTATTATGAATAATGATGTTATGAACCTTCATATGTAGGTTTTTGTGTGAACATATTCTTATTTCGCTTGGGTCAATACCTAGGAGAGGAATTGCTGGGTCATGTGATAGCTCTTAAATTTTTGAGGAATAGCCAAACTATTTTTCCAAAGTGGCTGTACCATTTCATATTTCCATCAGCAATGTTAGCTGGTTCCAATTTCTCCAGATCCTCACATCACATTCTATTTATGCGTTTTTTTCTGCCTGGATATTACTACTGCCCTTGAATGTAAGTTCCTAGAGGGTACAAATTGTTCAAAGGCTGTCATAATAGCAACCAAAACACATGACCTGTCCTCAATAAATCGGAGCTGTTAGTTGGATAAACCTGTTATAATCAGTTACAGTACCTAACTAGAGGATAAGCCTCCTTTAAGAGAAAACGCAGTTCTAATTTCACACCTTCCAAACAACCTAGCACATAAACAGAGTTACCATTTATTGGGCCCTTACTATATTTTTCTGATGCGGAAACTGAGATTCACTGGTTATTTGCTCAAGTAATTAATGGCAAAGCTGAAATTCAGACTGAAGTTTTCACTGTAGCTGCACAGTGTATTTACTTCCATCTCTTAATACCAATCAAAATAATTAAGCCAAGAAAAGTATAGATAAGGTTAAATGAAAATCTTCGAGTTTGGATTATGTTCATTATCGAATGCTTTATTTACAATATCTGGAACTCTTTATTAATGCATTGAACCTAGTTTACTTAGAACGAGTCCTTGATCTAGTGGCACTTGAAGTGTAGCACATTGTATTTCACCGTGGAGGAATTCTATCTATTTTGGAGAGAGAGAGAGAGAGAGAGAGAGAGAGAGAGAGAGAGAGAGAGAGAGGCAGGCAGACAGACAGACAAACCTTCTTATCTGAGGACCTCTGCTTTTCCTCTATAAGCTCCCCAAAGGCAAAGACCAATGTTTTACTTCTTTTGTTATCTCCCGTTATACATAATACATAATGGTAAGTCAAAGAATGACTTGTGATTATATAAATTTTGAACAATGATATAATGACTAATAAGCCGAAGTATAAAAGTAACGGGCTAGTTTAATCCTTATTTGTGAGTATATAACACAAGGTCAGCACCTAACCATTTGCCAATGGCCATGGGGCCAGAGCCTGAACTAGTTCACACTTAAGTCTCCAAAAGTTGGTCTATGTGCTTCAAAACGTCACCGCATGGGAACCACAGAAGCGCTGCCAACCCAGCTGATGCCCAAGACCCTGCCTGGCGCCCTTGAGCTGGCACCAGCTGTTGGAAAAGCAGAACAGGCAGAAGAGGCCTTTGCCCATTACCAGCATGGCCGCCTTGAGGCTTCAGGGTGAGGGCAGCGGAATGAGGATCACGTGAGAAAACCTCGCTCCTTTATTGGCCTCCTCGCCTGAAAGGGCGGACACCGTAACAACGGGGACCGGCCTTAAAGGGCCCGCCGCTAAATCCGGCGGAGCTCCGCCCTCGGAGCTGGGGCGGGCGGGGCGCCGCGGGGCCGCGGCGGAGACGGGGCCGATTCGCAGAAGCCGCGTCGGCCGGAGCCGTGGTAACTGCCCCGCGGCTGCGACGCGATCGTGAGCGAGTTAACCGCGGAGTCGGGCGCCGGGAGGGCGCGGGGAGCCGGCGCGCGAGCCCGGCGGGGGCGCGCGGGCGCGGGGATGGAGGACGGCGTGGCTGGGCCCCCGTGCGGGGCGGCGGCCGGGGCGCGAGCGCGGCCCGGGGGGACGCTGCGGCCCCTCGCGCCCTTCTCCGGGGCCCCCGAGGCCGACGGGGGCGGCGGCGACTGGAGCTTCATCGACTGCGAGATGGAGGAGGTGGACCTGCAGGACCTGCCCAGCGCCACCATCGCCTGCCAGCTGGACCCGCGCGTGTTCGTGGACGGCTTGTGCCGGGTGAGGTCCGGGCCGTCGGCGGGGACGGGTGGACACTTGTTGCCCGGAGGAGGCAGCCAGGGTGGCGGCGTCCGGGTCCCGGCCGGGCTGGGGGCTGCCTCCCCGACCCGGGCTGCCGGCGGGGCGGGGAGGGGACCCCCTGGGGGACGTGGCGACACCGTCGGCCGACCTGCCCCCAGCAGGTCCCCCCTTCCGACCGCAGCTGAAGTGGGATCGCGCTCTCCGAGGGTCCCCGGGCCCCTGAGCACCTGCCGGGCCGCGCGCCCCAGCCAACCCAGCGCCTCGGCCTCGTCGTGGGCCCCCACCGAAGTCGGAGCCGACCGGGGGCTGTACGGTCTCCCAGCCCCTTCTGGTGAGAGGAGGGGCCGTCACCTCATTCATAGGCAGGAGGAAGCAGACGTTGAGCAGCGACTGACTCACGGCATTCTCAGTCAGCACTGTTGGCAGAAGAGCCCATGTTTGGGTGAGCTTCCGTGGCTGCTCATTACCCTGCGGTTGGCCAGTTCTGGTCCAACAGTGCTGGGAAGGGGCCCACTTCTTACGCCTGCAGGGCATGAGTTAGGGATATTGCTCCCTGAAGGAGTGACATGCCACCCTCAGGGACAACTCAGTATCTTGGGAATCCCCCCCCCCCTCCAAATCCACACGGTTTAGACACTTTGGGAGGGTGAGGGGGCAGGTATGAGTAATCAGCGGTGGGGAGGAGGAATTTATTTCAAAGCTGCAATTGGTATGCAGAATAAAATTTGGACAACGTAGGCGTTGCAGAAGGAAGCCCGTCTTCGAGACGTAGGCCCTCGTAAGTAGGTGAGCAGCTGTCAAAAAGTAATGCTTTCGTGCGTGGCTCTGGGGCTGCATATACTGTCCGAACTGTAGTTGGAGGCTGTTACCTAGAGGAGCACCCCTGCGGAACCGAGAATCCTGGCCTTCAGTCCCAGTTATTTATGACTCATATGCCCATCTGCTTTCAGAAAGGATTTACAGGGACTGCGTGCTTAGGTAAACTTTGTGCATGCTTTCTAAAGCAACAATTGTCGCCTATACCGGGCCTCACTCATTCTAAAACCTTCTCTTCCTAGGCCAGCAGCTAGATAGCATTTGCAGTCTCTTTCTTAGGGGTCCTGGGCTATCCTTCTAATGGAGCAAGGCCAGGTCATCTAAGACTATGCTTATTTGCTTGGGTGTCTAGCAATTCAGTTTCACATTCTTTCCAGGAGGTGTTGGGGACAGCCCTAACGTGACTTTGTGTGAAATTTTGCCCACTTTGCTAGCTGTTCATTGTAACCACTGTTTGAGACTCCACTGCGGGCCAGGCACTGTTCTAGGCTCTGCAGGCACGGCAGCAAGTAAAATAGCATTCCTGCCTTCAGTGCTGACGTTTTTGTTGAGGGGACCGGGCGATACACAGATGTACACATCAGGAGGTGATGGTGCTATAGGAAAAAGTAAGACTTGGTGTAGGAGGAGGGAGATTGTGTTTCACATTAAGATGATCAGGGAGGGTCTGCTGATGAGGTGGTATGTTGAGCAGAGACAGTGGGCTGGTATTCATTCATTTACTTGGTTATTTTTTGGCTATTTAATGGATGTTTCCTGTGTTCCAGGCACTGTTTTAGGCTCAGTGGATAGAACGGTGAGCATGATGAGCTTCCTGCTCAGGTTCTAGTGGTTGAGGAGAAGATAGACACTAGAAAGAAGCAAGTGAACACGGTAATTTCAGACAGTGACGGCTACAGTGGAGGAAATAAAACAGGGTAACGTGATAGAGAGTGACTAAGGTGGGGCAAGGGGAAGGCCGTGTGGGTCAGGTCCTAACAGGGACACGGGTGGTTCAAATGAAGGTAGCGCTGAGGAAATAAATGGGGGGGGGGGGCGGGGGGACCTAGAGGAGGAAGTAGTGTTGCTAGAACGCTGGGAGAGGAGCCACCGCGGCAGGTACGGACACGAAGTTGTGCGGAGAGTCCGGGAAGAAACACCCAGCCTGCCCCGGGCTCTCTCATCTCATTGGCAGAACACAGCTGGCAGCCAGGGGGCGAGGGAGCCAGCTGCACAGTCCAGGTGAGGTCAGACGGGTAGAGAGGGGTGGAGAATGGCTCTGGGGACAGTACAGGTAAAGAGGCTATGCAGAGGGGGGTAGGAATGGGGCCACTTTGGACTGAGTGGCCCCAGAATGCCTCTGCACAGCTTGGACTTGACTGACAGAAGGTTCCATGTGGCCAGCACCCAAGCAAAGGGAATAGCAGATACAAAGGTTCAGGTGCAGACAGATGAGCTGTGTGTATTCAGGGGACCCCAGGGGGCCCACATGGTGGAGCGATGAGTGAGAGGTCGGAGGGGTGATGGCGACTGAGGGACCAGTTCCACAAGGCCTTGGAGGCCATGGCAGGGTTTCGGAGGTTATTCTCAGTGCAAAGTTGAGTGGAGCGTGTCTGGGGGAAGGGAGGAGGGTGGACAAGAGGAAGCAAGGAGACCAGTCAAGAGGCTCTTGCTACCGCCAGGGGACGCTCTGAAGGTGTTAGGACCAGGCTGGTGGTACGAGAGATGGAACAAAGGACAGAGTGACTGAGCCGGTCCTGCATTTGGAGGGGCGGGACCTTTGTGTGCTGGTTGCCCATCCACAGGGTCCTGTAAGATGTAAAGTAATCAGGGAAGACACAAAGGCCCACTGGGCCGAGGGGGTCAGGGTCCCAGAAGGCAGGCAGCCCTGCCACCAGAGCAGAAGTCCCTGCAGGCGTTGGCAGGTCTTCCGGGAGAGAGACTTTCTTCCTGAGCGAAAACCGTCCCTCCAGGGGGGATGTGTGGCTTCTGGGGTTTCCGTCTGACAGCCTTATTATTTAAGGGCCATTCTTCCAGAAGGCTGGCATGTCACCTTTGGGTGGTGTAATAAAAACGTGACTACTTCAGGTGAGTCGTGTCTGACCCTTGAGTGGATGTACTACTGTCATTTGCCTTGCTGACAAGAGCCCCTGTGTTGGTGGCCTGGCCATCGCCTCCTCAGCCAGTCTTTTGGAAGGTCACTAGGTGGGTGCTGGTGCCTTAGCCTGTGAGGGCTGCTAGAACAAAATGCCACAGACTGGGTGGTCTGGAAACAGCAGAGGAGTATTGCTCACAGTTCTGGAAGCAGCCTGGTGCAACCTCTTCCTTTGTCCTCACAGGGTGGAATGGGGGAGGAAGCTGTGTATGTGGGGGGTTCTTTTATGAATTGATCCCATCCTGCGGGCTCCACCCTCATGATCCAATCACCCCAAAGCCCCCACCTGCCAAGACCACCATCTTTGAGGATGAGCATGGTGGACGTATGGATTTGGGGGGATACAGATATCCAAACCACAGCAGATGGTGTGAAGGAAAAAAGACTGTGTCAAACTTCTTTACACGCGTTCATATTATTCTCTAACTTTAGTCTTAAAGGAAAGGAAGCCATTGACCTGAACTCACAATTCATTTGGGAATTTACAATTAGAAGCCTTTTTCTAACTATAAAAGCTGGATCTGATATATAAAATTTGTTTTTGGTAGCTGGATCATCATCCATTGTAAATAATTTCTAATGAATATGTTCATTAAATGTTTATCTAAAAAACTGAAACTATTGTCATTAATTTCAAGAAGTATTAGAGTCACACCATTACAAATGATTGAAAACTTTTAAAAAATAAGATTATTTTCTGTTGTATAAATATTCACTTAGCATATCCATTACTGTACTCTTCTGTGAACCTTTTGTCTTTTTACTGAGAAAGAACAGCAATGCCTTGAACCAGTAATTACATGTACTTTGGGTTGTTACTTTCCTAGAATAAGAGTTTATTCAGTCATCACCAAACTAACCATAAATTGGAGTATTCTGAGATAATACTCTTAGTTCCGGGCAGTAAATATCGTTCCATACAGTAATGGAAATGAATACTATTTTTCTGTTGTCTAAAACATAAATGTATATCCAATTGAGCGAACTTTGCCTGAAGGCTAAGTTGGAAAATGCTAATCATAGAGAAATGTACTTTTCTAGTGACTACACTCACCCTGCTTCAACAAAAGCCCACTTAAGATTTGTGCTGCCTACGTGACTTTCTTTTACTAGCAGGCAGTATTGTGACAGGCATAAAAGGAGTCTGAGTGGTGTCCTTAAATCCTTTGTACTAGTGAGGACCCCTGAGCCATTGGAAAACCTCCCCTGCCCAGGCCTCTCCTGGCCAGTCCCAGTCTGGGGACTGGGGACCACCAGGAAACTACTGCCTGGGCAGCTCCCCCAGGGGGTGCTCACGGGGAGCCAGGTGGAGGACCGTTGTCCTAGCTGGAAGGGGTTTTGCCCGACCAGAGTCATTGTCATATCACGAAAGGATTGTTGAATAATCAATCACTGGTCCCCGCCTTGATTTTCTTGAGTTTAAAATAAAATGGAAGGCAGGCCCTTGGCCTGGTCCCTACACCTAAGTGGTGTTTGACCCTGTAGCCAGAGAGCAAGGTGATTTGATTGGCCATCAGCCTGAGAGCGGGAGCCTTTGGGCAGGTAACACAGGACAAGAACATCTTTAACGTGGGCTTGCCCTTGGCCCTTGTACACATCCTCATACTGCTGCTCACTCCACCCGAACGTCAGAGCCTGGCCTTCCCCTCCTCAAACTTGTTTTGGTAGACAAGATGTCATTCAGTAGTAATTGGATGATTGAAGCAACTGTAAGATCCAAGGGGGTACAGCTGGCGTGCATAGCTTCCGCTCATAGGGTTGACTGAGCCTGGCTGTTTCCCATTGTTTGTTCCCGTTACTATCCTGTCTGTGGCAGCATGTTGTGAAATGTGACTTTACAGCAGGACAGTGACAGTTGGGTTCTATTATAGTGTAAAATCTGGGTATTTTTAGGTCATTTTCACTTTTTGCCCAGGCATCTTAGGCACGTAGTTTCGCAGACTTAAATGATGCGTAAAATTTTCCCTTAGCTAAGGTGACCAGACGTCCCGCTTTTGGCGGGACAGTCCTGATTTTTAACAATTTGTCCTGCGTCCCGCGGCGTTTTAAAACAGTCCCAATTTTTGGAAAGAATGCACGACAAGCTAGGGAACGGCAGGAGATAGACCCAATTTTTAATCAAGAACCCCCTCCCCCCCGGTCAATGGTGTCCCGCTTTACCAATGTTAACATCTGGTCACCTTAGCCCTCCTTAGGTGTCAGGAGAGATTAAACCAATATGGTAAGGTTTAATTTGTGGGCATGTTCAGAATGTTGTCTGTTTAAAAAGAAAAAAAAAAAAAGACAGTGTTACATACATGCAAAGTTTGCTTTAAAAGTTATCTGCTCTTTCCCTCACTGTAGAATTTCCGACTCTTAAATAAATCAAGTTTGGGGTTTTTCTTTTTTTCTTTTTCTTTTTTTGTCCATCAAGTTCCTTCGATCCCTCCTCACCTGTGACGCCCTAGCGGGGGTGTGGTCCATTTGTACCTGCATCTGCCACCTTGCACTCTCACAGCGTTTCTCCCCGGGTAGCAGCAGTGGCTTTAAATGTTATTGCCTGCAACTCCCAGCTTTTCAAGCCCCAAGACTGTTACATAAAGGGAACGAAAAATAGCCTTTGTGATAGAACAGAAGAGCTAAAGCCGAAGCTGCTTGAGTCCAGTATTTATGTCTCAGGTTGTATTCTTTCTTTGCTTTAAAAAGAATGTAATCAGACAACCCAGTCCACTCTTTTTTCATCCCTGTCACCAAGGGGCCCCTTGGCTCTCTTCTGTGACTGCGTCACCACTGTTACAGCCATAGCAGTTGTGCACACATCAGGGTGTGCGTTGGGGCTCGGGGGTGGGGAGACAGACCCCGCAGTGTACCCTTTCTGTTGTGAGGATTCATTTCAAGGGCTGTGGGGGAGTGCCATCGTTTGAAATACAATTCAAACGATGAATTGAGAGGATTTTTCCCTTTGTAAGTAAGTACTAATACTGTCAAACCATGGGGACGCTGACAGTTAGTGAGACGGTAAATGACTGCTGGTCCTCTGAGCATTGATAGGCAGTAGGAGGTAAAAATAGCTCTTCCCTCCTTCTTGGGCAAAACAGAAACATTTCCAGAATATAACATCAGGAAGACATGAATTACCTTAACTCGGAGTGTGACGCAGGGGAAAGGGTTGGCTTCGTGTGGTACAGATTTCAGTCATTGTAGACCCCTCTACTGTGTTTTAGTTGGTGTAGAGAGCTGTTATTTATTCATTCTTAACCTCTGAAGATTTAGTTGGGTTTAGTGTGCACTCATTCCTCATGGAAGCGTGCACATAAGGAGCTGGGCAGTGTGGCTTCATGGCCAAGGGTGTGGACCTTGGGCTTACCTCTGCCACTTAGACAGTGTGACCCTCCGGAAAGTGCTGTATCCTACCTGTGCCTTTGTTTCCCTATGTAAAATGGGGTGCGAATAATGCTTACATCTCAAGAGGTGCATAAAATTCATGTTACAGTAGTAAACATAGTAAACACACAATATAACATGTCAAAAGCTGTTGGCCACCACATTTCTGAAGAACTCAGAAAACCAAACCCTTTTATGTTAGGCCCAGTACTGTGCCTTTCATTACTCACTTCAGCAGGTGCCGTGTGAATTTCCCATGTGTGATCATAATTAACACCATAGAGAGAGGTATTTGACGCCGGCCTGATTTCTGCATTAAAAGACAAAAAAGTTACTTAATGCGGATAGCTAATTATAGATTTCCTTTTTCTCTTTTTGGCTCAACATAACAATAGCTTGTCTTCATCACTTTTATATTTTCTTTCAAACTTTCTGCTTTTTTAACGATAATAATACAGTTTCTGTTCATGTGCTTTGTGTATAATGTGGGTCATGTCATCGGTTTCCAAGAACTTCATGAAATAGGTCTATTATCTTCCCCATTCTACTAACTCCCCTGTGGAACCTGAGGCCAGGGAGGGCCAAGTCACCTGCTCCAGGTCACAAAGCCAGTAGGAGGAGCTGGTCCTAGGATTCAAACCAAGGATTAGCCAACTTCGAAGCCTGTGTTGTAATCATCTTACAGTGTGCAGTGACACACGTGAACTTCTGTGTCTCTCACGCCTTACTTAAACCCCAGGACAGCTCTGTGAGGAAAGTTTTTATCCATAGGACACTGAGGCTCATGTGAGTTAGCACACTATTCTGTCATTTATTTTGATTGAATGGATGTATTTGAGCGCTTCTGCACTGCCAGACTCAGCGGCAGCCTTGCTGATGTTCTTGTGTTCAAGCAAAGGCCAGGCCGGGACCCTGCAGCCAGACAGACCGGAATTTGAATCCTGACTGTCACTTCATTCATTCATTTCATTCATTCACTTCCTCAACAAACATTTATTGAGGGCCTACTATATTCTAAGCACTGTACTAGTTGCAAGACCACCTGTGGGACCCCAGGTGAGTCAGTCATTATCCCCAAGCCTAGACTCCTCAGTGGCAGAATGAGGACAGTCGTCCCTACCACCTGTCATAGTGAGGTCAGTGTGAGGGCCGCAGCCCTCGACGGCCTTCATGGAGCTCACAGCTAGCAGGAAAGACATAAAGGTAATTTCTTTCTTGTGTGTGACACAAATGTAATCCAAGAGCTGAATAGATCCATGATAAACCCGTGTGTCCTTGAGCAAGCTATTCCCCTTTCCCAACGCCAGTGCTTCATCCTTGAAGCGAGCAGGTAGAATTGGGTGATGCCTGTGAGGTCATTTCTGGCTCTCAAAACCAAAGGGCTCTGTGCTCTTGCACCAGTGGGGCACAGCCCATGCCCCCACTCCACCTTAAACTAGACTTTTCCAAGGAGGAATTTGCTCAAGAAGATAATTTCTCTAGTATGACTCCTGTTCTCTTTCCTTCAGCCCTTCCAGCCTTCCATCTCTGCAGGGGAGACAACTTGACCCATTCTAGGTGTCTTTTAACAAAAAGATGAATCAACAAGAGAAAAACAGTTAGTAATGCATGCAGTGCACGCCACCCAGTAGAAGTCTCAGCAAAAGGTAACTCAACGTGGAGGCTTGGGACTCAGCAGATGCAGCCTCTTGAAGAAAGAACAGTGAATTTGTGGAGAGATAGGACAGATCCAGGCAGGTTTAGGCTTCCCAGCAGCAGCAAATTGTGGAAAAGTAGATGTGTGGGCGGAAATAAATGAGTAAGGCTGTTGGCCGATTAGTCTAGTACCACCTCTGGGCTGCTGAGAGCCTGGAGTCATCTCCCAAAAGGAGAACGTGTATCCTGCCTGTAGGCAGACAGGGGGAGAGGGTAGCGGGAGCTTTTCCTGCGTGCGCTGCTGCTGACCTGCCTTCAGCTCAAAAGAACTTCTATGTCAAAGAAGCAGATTTTGAGGTGCATTTTCTAGTTCCCTTCACACCCATACTCCTGCCCGGTCCTGCGTTGGTCAGTGGGAGGCCCATTTGCTCTTTTGTAACTAAAGGGGAGGTGAGTTTGTACTTAAATTCGACTCTTTAATCGGCCTTGTAAACTAATGTGGGAGTGATGTGAGAGAAGCCCGTGTGAGGGTGTTTCACACCCCTCAGCATTCATTCTGTCGCATGAGCATTGAGGGTTTGCTGGAGATACAGCCTCAAAGCTACAGCACATGAGCACAATTATTTTAAGATGGCCAATTATTGGGGGCTTTGCAAGATCCCCTGGGTGGAAAGAGATGGGGTGACCACAGTTTGGCACTTGACATGAGAAATTACAGAAGCAGTTATTGTACAATTAATTTTGAGCACTCTATTTGTCACTTACCATTTGTGCCAGAAACTTTATAGACATCATTTTATTTTATGCTTCTTTCTGCCTTCTAAGATAAATACTGTATTTGTCCTTTGCAAAATGAATCAGCACACAGAATCCACGGCAACTGGACATGCCATCACGGAACCACGCAGGAAGGGGCCGGCCCTGAGCCTCTCATTTCCCCAGGGAGGACTCAGGGCTCAGAGAGGTGATGGCGTTTTCTCAGCGACGCTCACTAGATATTGGCAGAACTAGAACTTGCACTCATGTCTCCTTCCTCCAGCCCACTGATTTTTATGCCATTCATTTAATTCTCTGTAAAATAATGTGCCTCCCCCCTCCCATCCTACCCATAAGAACCCAGAGCATGCAAACAAGAGGACATCTGGAGTCAAGGCAGCTAGAGCAGGCAAAACTGCCCCCAGTGCCGCTGAGGGGCTGCCAACCCCTGCTCCTGGAGGGGCCAGGAGAGCTTTGCGGTGGCACCGGGCCTGATGCTGCTCTGCAGACTAGCGCCCACCACCAGGGGGCAGTAGCTTCACGTAGCTGCTACGGTGGAGCCTGGTGGTTGACTTCGCTTAGACTATTTCAGGGATCAGAGAAGAAAAGTGCATTTTCAAAAGTGAGAAGTCACACTTTGAACCACAAAAGAAGCTATTGCAAAGGAACGTCTGTAGTTGAAGCTTTAAAGCAGAGACACCCCCCAGCAGAGGGAGAGCCACCCCTCTGAGGCGTCACCTCCTGCTGCTGGGTGATGACACCCCCCTTTGTTTAAGCAGGAAACACAGGGGGGGGGGGGCTAAGGTTGCCTGAAGGAATGACCCTCCTCCAACTGTGCCTGGGTACAAGTTGGTGGCATTCTCTGCCATATGCTGCCCAGATTTGTTGCAGCTTATTTGGACTGGGATTCAAATGCTCATGTAGAGAGAAAAAAACAAACCCAAAAACTCCAATGAAACCCTGTATTTCAGAAGTGAGAGGGCTTTCTGGGCTGCTCAGGTGTTAGGGCACCACACAGATCACACTTCTGTGTGGTGGGAAGGGCTCTCCCTCGGGAGCCCCTGTCCTCCCGTGATTCCAGAATTCTCTTCCGCTCAGGCCACGAGGTGGCAGTGCTCTTCTGGATGGGAGCCCGGTTCTGGGAATTCGCACAGAAACTTGACTGCTTTGTGTCCCGAGCTGTGGGTCTCAGATGGGGATGGGCCCCTTCGGTCTGTGAAACCCCTTTGTGGGCCCTAAAAACAGACCACCCGTCAGGAAGCGTCACTAGGTTTGCAGTTCATGAGCTGGGCCCGAAGACACTTGCAGACTTTTTCAAAGTGATCCAGGGTTGGTTCGTACCTGTATCCTTCTTTCTAGAATAGCTGAACCCAAGAGGTGCCTTTCAAACTCAACCACCTGTTTTCCCAGGACACAACACCTGCTGAGTGGTCTTCATTTTTGAAATCAATTCTGAATTTGTGTGTTACTTTGAAGTGAGTCATTCATTCAGGGGGCTGACAGTTGGACCGTATTGTGCTTTGTTATCAAATACTCATGTAATTCTTGATCTGTATTGGGAAATGCTGTTAACGGGTCATAAGTTACTGTGTAACTTCTGAGTTTAGAGTCTTTCCATTCTTTCCGTCGTGTCCGGGATGATGACCTGGCCTTAAGCCCCTGAGCCTGCCTGAGACTGGGGCTCAGGTGAGGGGGGTGGTGGGGAGAAGGAAGGTGGTATGTTGGGAGGATGACTTTCTGCCTTCATTAGAGCGGGCGGTTGTGTCCAGACCAGATGGAGCATTGTGTGTGGCAGCAGTGGCTTGCGATGAACCGGCACCAGCTGGCTGCCTCTAGGGCTGTGGCGGAGAACCTGAGGGGCTTCAGCTTATTCCTGTAAAAGGAGAGCCATGCACTGCCTTCCCCTTCCCCGGGTGCTGTGAGAATGGAATTCAGCACAAGTACAGACAGTGGTGTGGTAGCATCTGAAGGCAGGAGATACTCTGAATGTCATAGTTTAGTCTTTGTCAAGGACTCCGTTTTAATGTCAGTGAATGTTTCGTTAGAGGTTTTACATTGAGTCACCATGTCATTTCTGTTTGTTTATTTCCTTTGATTTATTTTATTTTTCTCCTTTTGTTTTCTCCACCAATAGCATAAGGCCCACATTGGCAGGATCACCTGCTCAGTTTTTCTTGCTGCTTATTACTAATCTTACATGTTTCTCTGGCTCAACCTGGAGTGGAAATTACGAGGGTGTGTGCACACATTGCCCGTGAGTGCCCACCCCACCCTTCTTTATGGACAGATAGCTACTTTAATTTGGAGTTGTGCACGTTAAAGGTACGATACAGTAGTATTGAGGGTGGGCCTCAGAGCTGAGTCAGTCCACATTCAAATTCTAGCTCTCCCAGCAACTGGCTGTGTGACCTTGGGGAGATAACTTAGCTACTCTTTTCGGTAGTCTTTTCATTTGTAAAGTGAGATAAGTACCTTCCTTTACAGGGTTGTTATGAGGATGAAAGGATAGCAAATAAATAAAGGGCTAAAAATGGTGCCAGACTCATAGTATATGTTTAGCAATTTTATTAAAATTATTGGTAAAGCACATACAACACTACAGATTGAAAAAAATCCATATATAAGGACCCATGCAGTTCTAACCCATGTTGTTCAAGGGTCAAGCATATGTTGGGACTCAAAGTGACATTTTAACATGAAGTAAGTATTGCTACAAAGTTGAAAACAACTTCAGGAACTAAACACTTTTTTAATAAATTTCAAATAAGATAATGGATATAAGAACCCCATACACTCTAAAGCAGGGGTTCCCAACCTTTTTATACCCTAGGGCGCATTCTAAAATATCGGTAGGGCGGCGGGCACCAGCTATTTCTAAGGATACTTATTATTGAACAAGAATAAATAATAATAAACAAAAATAATTTTAAAATAATAAATTTATTGTACAAATTATATACACACAAAGAAACATATACAAAACGTAATACAAAGTAAATAAAAAACGTATAATAAAATCATTTAAAAAAACATAAAAGAAAACATAAAAAAAAACAATCTGTCAGTGTGATCTTTGGCATTGCATTTCATTGGCCAGTGCCTCGTAATTAGGAGAGTATGAGGACAACCCTGTTAGCAAACAATTATTAAGATGCTCATCGGTAAGTCGAGATCTATATCGTGATTTTATTAAATTCATGTTTGAAAACAAAGATTCGCATAAATATGTTGACCCGAAAAACGATTTGATTTTATATGCCGCTTTTTTTTTAAATGGGAACCTTTCTTTGTCGACTATGTTCCATAAGTCCTCTGATAGTAAGGATTTTAGCAAAATATTGTTCTTAAGGTTCAAAATTTCTAACTCTAGTTCTTCTGCTTCCCCCTGAACAAGGTCTGCAATACATGCGGCTAGTTCTATTACATTTATTTGGCAAGTAAAAGGATTGATACAGAAGGAGACAATTGGCTTGATATTTGTAAACTGCAGAAATCTCTCTTCAAAATGTTTTTGAAGCACTTGCAGGGTCTCAATAAATAATGACACGTTTAATTCATTGTTACCTAGTATTTTCCTCATATATGGGAAGTGCACAAGAGACTTGATATGCAGATGTGATATCAACAAAGTCAATTTTGCTTTCAATGCGTTTACAGAGCTTATCATTTCAGCTCTATTTTTGTCTTTTCCCTGCAACTCCAAATTGAAAGAATCTAATTTTTCCATGGTGTCAGCAAGAAAACCCAAATCCAACAGCCAGCAAGAGTCTGTTAGTTCATCCTAATTTTCATTTTTATCATGCATAAATGTTTTTATTTCTTCAATTAAGTTCACAAATCTTGTAAGAACTTTACCTTTACTGAGCCAACGTACTTCAGTATGCAGGATGAGATCGTGTTCTTTATCTTCAGTATCTTCTAACAGGGCCTTGAAAAGTCGGTGTTGCAATGGAGCTGCTCGAATAGAGTTGATT
>PVKE010002968.1:0-23296 GCA_004027555.1 Craseonycteris thonglongyai
AGGGGAAGCCGGGATGGCTCAGTGGGTTAAGCGCTCACTTTGCAGCGCCGGGGACCAGGGATCGAATCCCAGCCCCGGCCCGTGCGGAACCATATGCTGAACTGGGAGCTCCCCCAGTTCAGTTCTCTCTCTGTCTCTGTATCTCTCTCTCTCTCTCTATCTCTGTCAAAAAAAACACACAAAAAAAACAAACAAACAAAACCAATAAAATAAATCTTTAAAAAAAAAAGAATCAAAGCAGAGGGTAAACAGAGACCTTTAAACTGTCAGAGCCTGGCTGTGTAACAGTGGCTGTCTTCACAGCTTTAAATAAAAATCCCAGAAGCCCAACCTGTCCCCAATCCAGTGGTGCAGCTTGAATGGGCAGCGGCGTGCTGGCCACCTGGCTCAGGGCAGGTAGGCATGACCGGGTTGCTGGAGGATGAGTGCACTCACCCAGCCTTCTTTTCCAAATTCATGTGGGGTCTTAGGTGGCTAGACAGTGACAAGAGTAGCAGGAGGTAGCAGGCCACAAAATGAAGTCATTGTTAGAAAAAGGGCACAACGACCTCTGGTGCTAAACTCAAGCGTGCCAACATCTGGTGCCCTAGAAGTGCCCTGGCCTCTCTTGGAAAATGACTTGCAGCCCCCCTCCTCTGAGAGCCTAGGATGGCAACAGACACACACACACACGCACAGGCTAGGTCAGGCACTTCCACAGTACCCCTCCTCCGCAAAGGAGTCTGAAAGAAATTCATGACTCTCACATTCCTTTCCTCACAAAACATGCTTTGTGAACCGCCGGAGAAAGACAGCTAGTTACCAGGGCAAGCGTGGTCACACCCTCCCCAGCAAACCACAGCCACACACCACAGCCTCCTGCCTGACCCTTGGCCAGCAAGCTCCCCCGATGAGCTCAGGGGACAGGGCATCTTGGAGCCTATGCTGAATGCCCGGAAATACGGATGCATTTAATCCTGGTGTACACGCTCGCTTAGCACAAAATTACAGCGTTGGTTCCTCAAGTTTATGTTGGTTAGCAGCAACAGCTCATTAAATTCACACCTTATAAAGCACAGCATTAAATCACAGCCACCACATACCTGCCCACGGGGGCAGGGGACCCAAGCTGCCAAGACAGGTGCCATCAGCTGCTCTACTCACTTCCACCTGCAGTGCCTTTGTTAATTTTATGGCAAAACAAAAAAGCTCCAACAATTTAGGCACACTTACAGTAGCTACATTTAAAGAAAAACTTATTTAGTCATTGAATTTCACCCCTTACTTCTCTACCCCCTAAACTAGGGAAAAGCTGCCATTCTCTGCCTAATGGCAGATTAGCCTACCCCTAGGGCTGGTCATACTATGCTCATCAGCCTCTAATCTGTAGGTACAGATGCGCTTCCAACACCTCTTCTTCAACTCTCTACCCCAGATGTCTGTACACCCACACAGGACACCCCCCAACCCAGCCACATGCATACATCTGCCATTTCAGGGGACCCAACTCAAAATCACACCCAACCCAAAGATAAGCCAGTCTGGCCACAGCCACTCCAACACTCGTGGGCCGGTGGCTACCATGCGGCCCTCTCTTCCAAAATCTCCCAGCAGGCCTCATGTCCATTGCAGAATAAAAGAGGACAAGGGTGAAGAGGGGGGACCCCAGCTCTCTCCTCCCGCCACCCACTCCACCAAAGCCGTGCCAAGAACAAAGTCAGAAATTCTCAATCTTGAGACCCTGCGAAAGTGCGCTAACCAAACTCTCTGTGCCTCAGTTTCCTCATCCATAAATGGGGACAATAATAGTGGTCCCACCCGATCCCAATAGAGTTGCTGGAAAATTCAAGGTGTTGGTACATGGCAAGCAGTGAGGACCGTGCCCGGCGCATAGGGGGTGCTATTTGGTTGTTATATATCATCTTCACCCGTGACCGCCCACTTCCAGGATGAGTAGGGAACCTCTGAGGCACAGAGAAGACACGTTGCCACCCTTCATTCTATCTGCAGCCAGTCTCTGGGCCTCAGACAGCCCCATCTTACACCAAACACCAAGCAAGCCCTTAGGGGACAGCCTCCTGGTCACCTCACACCCACACATTAAGCCTCCTACACCCTCCAGTGGGGCTGGCATCCTGGCCCCTTCCATCTGTGGCCTCAACACCCCTGATCAGGACGCACTTCCCCAAACATCAGCCTGCCGGCATGCAGAGGCCCAGGCTCCCGCACACAGGTGCACCCTCCCTGCCAGCCTCCCACAGGCACCTGGCATGGCCCGCAACGTCACAGCCTCAGCCAAGGCTCACAGGTTCAAGAGGCTGCAAATCCCATGGTCAGAACCCCCCGTGGAACCTGGCACTGTTAAATCCTTGACAAGCACTCGCTCGTTAAATCCTTGAAACAATTCCCTAGGGCACTAAAGTACCAGTTAAATCCTCCTGCTAAGTGCCAATAAGACATCAAGAAAGTAAGGCTTGGTTTTCCAGTCTGTAAGAGGCACGACCAAGAGGACTGGGTGAGATTGCACCTGGACAGGAACAGGCAGAAAAGCATCATGGGGCGGAGGCCGGTGCCGGGGCCTGGCAGACCTGGTTCAAATCCAGGCTGTTCCACTTCCTGGCTTTGTGATGAGCAAGTCCCTTTACCATCTAAACCTCAGTGTCTGTGTTTCAAAATGAGAACTTAGGGCACGGTGCCGTCCTGGGATCGTGTGATGGAACACATGTAACCTGCATGGCGCACAGCACTTAATATTAGTATTAATAACAACAACAACG
Source organism: Craseonycteris thonglongyai (assembly GCA_004027555.1). Lineage (NCBI taxonomy): Eukaryota > Metazoa > Chordata > Mammalia > Chiroptera > Craseonycteridae > Craseonycteris > Craseonycteris thonglongyai. Next base: position 2,757 of record PVKE010002968.1, read on the forward strand.
GCTGATGAGACAGGTTTTGAGCACCAACTCTGTGCCAGGCACTGTACGTGTCTTCAACTCACGGAATCCTCACAGCACAAGGTTTCTCCACCTCGGCACTCCCTGACATTTGGAGCTAGGCCATTCTTAGCTGTGGAAGGCTGTCCTGTGTGTGCACTGTTGGATGTTTAGCAGCCTCCCTGGCCTCTACCCACTAGATGCCAATAGCACACTTCTAGTTGTTAACAATCAGAAATGTTTCCAGCGTGGCCAAATGTCTCAGGGAGGCCAAATCACTCCAGTTGAGAACCACGGTCATAACCTAGTGAGATAAGTGCCATCAACACCCCCACATTGCTGATGAGAAAACTGAGGCACAGGGCTGTGAAAGGACTTGCCCACGGCCCAGCAGTTGGCCGATGGTGGCTCTGGGACACAAGCTGGCTACACTCTCACCGTCATTTTTTTGGCAACGGTCACCCCTCCCCCAGTCTACCCTGCCCACCTCCCCGGACCTACCGCCAGCTGCAAGTCCCGGCTGCGCAGCACGGCCGAGTTCTTCTCCTCGCTGAGCTGCGCCAGGCGCATGGCGATCATGTAGTTCTCGTCCTTGAGCCGCAGCAGCTCCAGGCTGCCCGCCTCCCAGTCCTCGCGCAGCCGCTGGCAGCGCTCCTGAGCCTGCTGCTGCTCCTGCAGCCGCTGCTCCAGGCCTGCCCGCTCCTCCTCCAGCACCCGGCCCCGCGCCTGCAGCTGCTGCTCCCGCTGCAGCTGGCTCTTTCGAGCCTCCCGGAGCCGCCGCACCTCGGTCATTAGGAACTGGGTCAGGCCCTCAGGCCCCTCCTCGTCTGCCGGGGACAAGGGAGAGAGAAGCCAAGTCAGGCCAATGAAATCCAGGGGCACGACCACCGGCACAGCAAAACCCACAGCATTAAAGCACTGGAAGGAAATTCTGGAATGTATTTTTATAATTTGGGGCAAGGGAGGCCTTCCTCCGCAAGGCACAAAATCCAGGAGCTATAAAAGAAAAGATGGACAAGTCCATATAAAAATGTTTAAAATTCCGAATGATGAAAGATCAACCAACAAAATTAAGAGACAAGCCACAGAGTGGGAGAAACATATAACAAAGGATTCAGAGCCACAATATAGAAAGAGCGTTGACAAATCAATAAAAAGGCCAACAACAAAATAAAAATACAGGTAAAAACTATCAGTGGTTAAGTCCCAAAACAATACTGGTTAACAAACATGGGGAAATATGCTCTAACTCACCAACAATCATAATAGCCAATAACATTTGACTTTATTCTTTGGGCTATGTATATATATACTTATTTAATCTTCATGACAACACGTAAGATAGGAACTGTTATTGTACCCACCTTAAAGACAGAACAACTGAGGCACAGAAAGTCCAAGTCATCTGCCCAAGATTTACGAAACAGTAAGTTGTGAACTACACCTCTCGCTGAAGTACAAACTTAAAATAACATTACCTTTGACATGTGAAACTGACAACAATGTTTTTAAATGATCCCCGGGAGCATGAGGGTACAGCAAAACGGACACTCACACATGGCTGGCGGGATGTACGAGGGCTGTCCAGAAACAATCCTGCTATAAATGCCTCTATTCTTCACAGTACGTGGCTGGATACTTTCCGGACAGCCCTCTGTATGTTGATTTAATGTTTAAAACACACACACTCTTTGAGAAATTTACTTCTCAGAACCTCTCCTCCTGAGATACACATTTGCACACAGGTGCCATCACAAGGACGTTCCCAGCACCATTTGTAATGTTACAAAACTAGAAACAACCAAAATGTCCATCAACAGGGGTCCCGTTAAATGACTTAACGGCACAACATCACTAATGAACACTATGCAGTCATTTAAAACAAGTGTAACAGATGTAGAAAAATCATGAAAATCAGTTCTGAGAAAAAGCAAAATACAGCGCAACAAATGTAGGTTGATTCTGGGCACGTGTGCTTGTGTGTATGTGTGTGTGTGTGTGTGTGTGTAAATGCAAAGAAAAGGGGGACTCACCAAATCCTTACGAGCAGAGCTGAAGGAAGTAAAAATCGTTCCTTTTTATTCTAACGTCACCTAGAGTGTTTGAATCTTTGACACAAGAAACTGTAAACTCGTGCATACCTGACACATATATGTCTGAAAACAATTTTAGGGGAAGGAGCTCTTTGCCCTTGTTAAGAGTGTGGGCTCCAACCTCAGACTTGACTGGACGAGAACCGCAGCCCCACGCTCAGCCTGCTGCAGGCAGGACCTTGGACACACTGCCTCAGCTCCCTCTGTGCCTCAGCATTTCCATCTGGTCAACAGGGATCACGGGAGTGCCTCCCCGGCAGGAATGGGGCAAAGAACATCTGCACTGGCGGCCCAGGCGCGGTCCCCACACCCCGCTCACTCACCAAGGATCATGGAGCAGCGCTGGGCGGGCTCTCGGCCCGTGAGCAGGGTGTAGTGCTCGGGGTAGTAGAACTCCAGCGCTTCCAAGAAGGCCTCATAGCCCCTCTTGCCACGGCAGCGCAAGATGTCCATCAGGCGCCCTGGGAAGTGGCGGGAGGGAGCCCAGGGTTCAAGGTGAGAGATTTCCCCAGTGCTTAGACACTTCCTCCCTCACTCCCCCCCACAGTGTTCCAAGGCCCAAGTTCCCCAGATTTTTAAGCCATTGACACACACAGGGACCTGTCTCAACACATCAGGGGCAGATGTGTCTGCCACAGCCAGGAAGAGAGCTAGGACCCCAACCACGACACCTGCGCTTCAACAGCACCCCAACCCCCTGCCTGCCCTCCGCCCCACACACACACGCAGGGCCACACACTCTGCCCGCCTTTTCAACGACACACAGAAGCCCTCTCTATCCCCAAACGCACAGGGAAGTATTTCTCCCGTTGGCCAATGCCTAAAGGTCCCTGGGCCCCCGTTCCTTTGCCAGCACTCGTTCAAAGACACACCCTGTGGGAGAGAGAGGACACACTCATGAAGCTGAGATGGGTCTTGAGCACTAGGGGGGAAATCATTCTCCAAGGATGAGAGGCTCACAGAGGGAAGGGCCAGAGAGGAGTGAGATCAGGGGGAACAGGAAGATGCCAAGTGCGCCAGCTGCGACCTGGAGGTCCCAGGCCTAGCCTGCGCTGGCTGCCAACCACATCCAGCCCCCTTGCTCTAATGTGGGCCCAGGATGTGGGAGGAAACCCCGAGACAGACAAAACCAGACGGCCCACCGGGTCATCGTGGAGGTGTGGGAGAAGGCAGGATGGTGGGCACACCACCCATCCCACTCTGCGGCTATGCAGCCCACGGGCCCAGGCACCAGAGCCCCCCTGGCCTGGAGTTCCAGGGCTGTGCGTGCGGCTCTGGGGGCAGCGCCGGCTCAGGCCCGACCCCCGCGCCCCGCGGCTCACCGGTGCGGTTGACTCGGCACGGGAAGCGGTAAGTGCTCAGCACCTCCTCCTCGTCCTGCTCGTCGATGACCCGGCACTGGCGCAGGTACGGCGTGAGCTTGGCCGGGTTGAGGGCGCGCGTCAGCCGGTGCCGGACGCCCTCGATCCGCTCCCACAGCGCGTCCTCCTCTGCCTCGGACCCCGAGCCGGCCCCAGCCTCCTCCGCCGCCTCCCCTGCCTCGACCCCACCCGGCAGGGCTGTGTCCTCGGGATCTGCGAGCCAGAGGCGCGGGGAGTCAGCGGAGGGGCCGGGAGCCGAGGGCGCCGATCGATGCCACCTCGGGGCGTCCGCCGCGCCCCTTGCCCCGCGCCCCACCGGGCCCGCCGTGCACGGCCCCTGCGCCCCGCGACTCACCCCGCACGCCGCAGCCGCCCCGGGCTCCCGGCTCTGCGCTCGGGCGGCGGCTCCGCCGGCGCAGGGGCGCGGGGTCCGCGGCGCCCCCGGGCCCGCGATCGCGGGGGCTGCCCGGGCCTCCCCACATCGTGGCCCCGGCCCGGGCCGAGCGTCCGGCCGGCCAGCCACCCGCACGTCCGCCCGCACGGCCTGCCTCCCGCCGGCCGCGCCGCCCCCCGCTTCCTGTTTCCCTCCGGCTCTCCAGGCCCGAGCTTGGCGGGTCCGCGCGGCCCGCCCACACCTGCCCGGCCGCGGGGCGGGGCGGGGCGGGACACTCTCCCGCACCCCCCCCACCCACACACCTTCGCAGTCACGCGACGCCGGGCTCCCCACGCCCGCAGCACGCCCTGCCCCTCGGCCCCCCGCGAGATTCCCGCTCACGGCTGGCGCGGACCTCAGCACGGCGCAGGTCACTCCAGGATAGTGTCCCACCAGCATCACACCCAGAGCTCCCCCAGCACAGTGATCCTGCACAGCACACCCACCCTGTGCACAATTCTATGTGGAAGTGTGTGGAAGGAGGGCGTGCGTGCTTCAGCGAACTCCCACAGGCCTGTCCCCCAGAGCTCCCAGGGTCCAAAGCACTTGTCCAGCCTACTCAGCTGTGAGGCCCCCCGGCCCTCTGTGTGGGAGCACTGCCCCCGAGCTTTGGATCCTGATCCTAGCCAGCCCTCTGACCTGCTCCTGACCTGGGCAAGTGCTTGCCCTTTGGGGCCTCAGTGTCCCCAAAAAGACTGCCAGCCCTGGCACCTTCCAACCCCTTGGTGGTCAGTGAAGGACAGAGGTCACCACCTTCTCAGACATCTGCTAACTTCCTGCCTACATAAAGTCTCATCCGAGAATGTGGGGACCAGGGACCCCCACATTTCCCAAAGAATGTTCTTCCAGATGCCAGACCCAGAAGTGCTTGGGAGTGAGTCTGTGGTCAGTCAGGTAATTTTGAAAAACGATGCGTCCATACTCCCCATGCCCCCCTTGGGAAACTCATGGTCCCTTACCTAAGGTGACCAGACGTCCCGCTTTTGGCGAGACAGTCCCAATTTTTAACAATTTATCCTGCGTCCCGCGGCGTTTTTAAAAAGTCCCAATTTTTGGAAAGAATGCACGACAAGCTAGGGAACGGCGGGAGATAGACCCAATTTTTCATCAAGAACCCCCTCCCCCCCGGTCAATGGTGTCCCGCTTTACCAATGTTAACATCTGGTCACCTTACCCTTACCATGATCAAGTCTACACCCGTATCTGCGGGTGCGTGTGAAACCACCTCTCTCTGCCCTGGAAGTTGCCAGGGTGCTTGCTGAGAGCCAGGGGCAGAGAGGGCAGAGCTGGTACAGGAAGGAGCTGTGAGCTCCCCCAACTCCTTCCGTACCATCGGAATTAAACGCCACGTGCACACGTGCTATGCATCCCCACAAAACAAAAGTTCTCAACACGCAAAGGCTCTGAAGAGCCCTGCCGTGAAGAAACGGCTGTGACTTGCTAGATGCTGGTGTCATTTCCCAAACTTCGTTAACCACAGAAGTTGTTATGATTTTGCATTTATTTTTGTGTTGGGGATCGATCACCTGTTTATATCTGGGGAAAATACTTTGGAAATACTGAACTCTAGTGTAAATTCTTCAATGCTCAGAGGAAGAAGCAGAGGGCGAGGACATTGTCCGGATTTACCCTGAGCACAGCCCCGGCCCCTTCTCCTCTCCCAGGCTCCGTGCTCAGGCGCACCCTCCCTCCCAACACAGCCCTTCCAATTGGTGGCTCCCAGGACCCTCGGCCTCTTGCACTCCTCCCAGCAACCCTGCTCAGTGTAAATATTTTTAACTTGGCCAGGAGGATGGGATGGAAGCCCTGGATAATAAGTCTGTGGTTAATTATTTCCTCATCAAGAGGCCCACGTAGGGCCCAGAGAGAAGGCACAGAAACCAAGGGGCCTGCAGATAATGGGACAGAGAAGTGAGGGGACATTGGGTCTGAGCAGGGGGCAGGTAGCTGGGAGCCCCTAGGTGCCCAGCAGCTCCTGCAGCACCACGCTTACATGTCTGTTCATATGCACAGTTACACTCTCAGACACACACACACACAGTGGGCATTCAGCCAGGTGGGAGGCAGGAGGGGATGCACCCGCCTCCCCACAAAGCAGAGCCTCCTCATCTGCCTCCTGACCCGCAGCATCTGGAACACAGAGGCTGGAAATGTGCGATTAAGCATCACCTCCGTGATTGTCCTCTTGTGGATTCTGCTCCATTAGCTGCTCTCTACAACCACACCGGGAAGATGAGGATTTCGGGAAAGAGACAGGAGGTCTAGACTTTGTACCAGGGGCCCTGGGTCCTGTCCCAGGCTCACTGCCAGGAATGCTGTTCTTCCGAGCCTCAATTTCCTTGTTTGCAAAAGCCAGGTGCTGAGTAATCCCAGCCACACCTAGAGAGGGAGACTGTCTAGAAGCAGAGAAAGTGCCCTAGGGACCTACATTTGACCTTAGTTATTTCTCCTTGGACAAATGCCTTCTCTCAATTTCTACATCTGTAAAATGGGCACAGTAGTCACCCTCTGCCTGGCCTATCTCTGAGCTGCAGTTCCTTCATCTGTGAAATGGGCACAGGGACATCAGTCCTCTTCCTTTTTCACAGCAAAGCATGTTTCCAGGTTTCAAACCAGTCCACGTCCCACCACTTCTGACCTTGCCGGTCCAAAGCGTCCCATCAACCTGGGATAAAATGCAAGTGCCGGCTGCCCCACCTCTTCTCCAACTGCCTCACTCACCTACCGGCCTCCCTCTGTTCCGCCTCAGAGCTTTCATCCAGCCTGTTCCCTCTGCCTGAAATGCTTGTCCCTTCGCTCCTGGCCCCGAGGGCCCCTCCTAGCTCTTCAGGTCTCACATTACAGGTCACCAGCCTAGGGAAGGTGAGCACCCCTGCGTGCTCCCCGTGCAGCCGCTCAAACCCATCTGTGCTATCTCCTTCACAGTACTTGTCTCCCGCAGACATTGCTCCATGTCCCATGTTCTTTCCCGATCCATTGCTGCTTCCGCTCCAGGAACAGAAGTGTCCTTGGTCAGCAAGCGTGGGGCTGGAATGGAGTGGAGCAGTGAGGATGAGGATGAGGAATGGAGCAGGACAGAAGAGGAGGTGGGAGGGGACAGAGCAGAAGGCCGTGCAGGGCACTGGCAAGGCTTTGGCTTTCCCTTTTAGCAATCGTATTGTGATCGTCTTCCCTCCACCAGCCACAAAGCCCACAGAGGCAGGAATCCACCTTTTCACTCAGTCCTTCAAGGATGCCCCTGACCCCAGGGCCTCTTTGGCCTCTGATCACATCCCAGGAATTGGAGCCTTGCTTCATCTCTCCTGCCAGACTGTGAATGTGGTGCGTGGTGTGTGGTGAACCTGGGCCCCCCGAGCCTGGCCTGCAGATGGCGCACACCGTGTCTGGCCATCGCTTCACCAAGAGCAGGGCCTGGGTCCTACCGATCGAGATGTAGCAGTGCCCAGCAGAGGACCTGGCACACAGTAGGTGTTCAACAGGAGATGGTGAACAGACCTGGGATTGAGGAGAATGCCTTTAATGGGCTGCACAGCACCAGACCGCCCAGGGTTCAAATCCCAGTACAACATATGCTTCATGATGCTGGGCAAGTCCCTAAACTTCTCACCCAGCCTGAACACAGGCTAAATTCTAAACGCACACACAAGTGAATTCATCCCGTGATATCTCTTACCCTGCCCACTGCTCAGTGTCCCCCTAGGGCCTGTCCCATGGGGCTGGGGAGTCTGTTGTCACCACTCGCAGGAGTCTGGGCTGGAAGGGTCTCTGAGACTACCATTGAGGTCAGCCTCGACCCAGAATTCCAGAGAAAGGCCCATGAAATCACCCCAGCTGAGTCAGTAGGACAGGGCAGGCTGGGGGACCTGCCTGCTCTGAGTCATTAGGGTTCTGCTGGCTGGCTGGCTTGCATGCCTTCCTCTGCTGCCTGCTGATACCAGCCCAGACCATGGTTCAAATCCCAGCCCTGCCCCTTCAGTGAGATCGTGACCCTGGGTGGGACTGAAAAGTGAAGACATTAGCTGCTGTGTGGTTAAATGGACGACTTTATACGAAGCGCTTGGCACAAAGTGGGTGTGCAATGACAACAATAGCAAACAGTTTTGAGAGCTCATCATATATATACAGGACACAGCATGTGCAAGTGTTTTCCAGAATTAGCTCCTTAAATGTTCTTAACAAACCCCCAAGGGAAGTCCTCCGGTAATCCCCATTTTTCAGATGAGAAAACAGCTAGAACATGTGCAGCCATGTGGCCGATACATTGGTGCCATGCTAAGCATGGTGGGGGTGGGGAGTTCTACCCAGCCCTGTATCTCACACACACACACACACACACACACACATACACACACACACACACACCTGCCCTGGACCAACCATTGTAAGTTAAGTCTCTTAAAGCAGTAAGAAGAGGGAAGCCCCACCTCTGCCCAGGGACATCAAAAACTGAAGCTGAGGGAGAAGCAAGAGAGGGCAGGGCAGTCCAGGCAGCAGAACAGCCAGTGCAAAGGCCCAGGGGTAGAAAATCTTATGTTGTGTCTCCCAAAGGGCCCTTCATTCCTCTCACTTGCTGAAACTTGCACCATTCCCAGCCATCAGTCCTACTCACCATCGTCCCCATGACTCAGACCCCTCCCCCCCCAGCTCCAGGGAAGGAGATGAGGTGCGTGGGCGGGTCCTGCCACAGTCTGGTGAATAATCGTCCCACTGGCTTCACGGAGGGAACTCCAACCCAGTGCTAAACTCATTCCATCTCACGCAAACTCAGGAAGTAGGCCTATTACTAACCCAGGTGCAAGTGAGAAAGTCAAGGCCCCAGGCAGAGTTGCCCTGTCCCAACCAGGAACCTAGTGACTTCAATCCCCTTTTGAGAGAATGAGCAGCCTCTGTGTGGACAAGGAAACCAGGTTCAAATCCCTCCTTTGTTACTGGGCTTTGGGGAGCTGGAACCTCCTTTCTGGGCCTCATTTTCCCCACCCATGCAGGTGGGAGTGGCCTGAACAAAATGAACCTACAGCCTGGCACAGGCTCTGAAGCCAGACTGCCTGCATCCAAACCCCTCTCTCAGTGCCTCAGTCTCCCTCTCTGTAAAATGGGCAGGATACTGGTACCTCTGGGATAGGGCTGTTGTGAGGATGAAATGAGGTCACATGCATAAAGTGTCCTGCACGTGGTAGATGTCCCATACGGTGTTGCAATCCTCAAGGGCCCTATCTGCTGGAAAGGCAGGTGACTGTAGCAGGTTCTGCCCCCCTCCCGGCCTCCCCCACGTCCTCACTCTTCCTGCCTAAGTTCTAGCACACTTGGACCCCACAGGAACCCCAGCACTCATCCCATCCACTCTGTCTAGAATGTTTTGCCCCACCCCCCAGCCCTTTTCTCAAGACTGGCTCCTCTATGTGCTTTGAAACTCTCACGGAAATCTAACTCTTTGATGTATTTGTCTACTTCCATCCCAACAGGATGCAAGCCCCCTGAGGGCAAAGATGGTGCCCACCTCCTTCACTGCTGAGCCCTTACGGCTGAGCCCAGTGCCGGGCACACAGCTGACACCCCAGAGATAGGGGTAGAACAAGTGAACGAATGAATAATATGCATTAGGTTTCCAGTGCATCTCACACACTCAATAAGCTCCCAGAGCTCAGCGAGGACAGGACCCCAGGGTCTGGGGCCATAACAATAGTTGCCAACATTGCAGAGTGCTTGTTGTGTGTGTCAGGGTCTTTCTGGGTGTTTCCATAGATTGATCCCTTTAGTCCTCACAACAGACCTGGGAAGTAGCCATTATTACGACCCCATTTTATGGATGAGGAAACTGAGGCTCCGAGTTAAGTAACTTGCCTGAGGGTATCCAGCTAGGAAGGAAGAGATCTAAGATTTGAACCCAGGCTCAGTCTGGTTTGGGAGTCAGCTTGCTTTTTTGTTTTGTAATAGACATTTTATCTTAGGGCAGTTTTAGGTTCACGGCAAAATTGAGTGGACAGTACAGAGATTTCCCACAGACCTCCTGTCCCCATACGGGCGGGGCCTCCCCCATTATCACCAGCCCCCACCATTGGCCTGCTTTTTAAACACTGCCTAACACTGCAAGCAGGAAGGCTTCCTGGAGGAGGTGGGGCAGGTTCCCGCACCACAGACAGGGGAGCTCATTCCTGCCTGAGGGAACGGAGTGGACCCAGTGCTGCTGGCACGACTGGAGTAGAGAGGGTCTGGGAAAGCCCTGGGGAGCAGTTACCAAGCGTTCCAGTTGTCTACTGGCGCATAGCGTCCACCAGACACCAACCGTTCGCCGAGCTCGTGCATCTGCCGCTGGGCAGCTCGCGTGGCGTCAGTCACGGCTCAAAGGGCGGCTGGAGGCTGGACAGAGGGGGCTCCCCAGGCACCTGTCTCTGCCTTTCTGTGGTCTCACTGCGTGGCCTCTACAGCGTGGTGGCATCAGGACAGCCAGCTTCCTACAGGGTGGTTTCAAAGACCCAGGTCAAAAGAGAGTCACAGGAAGCCATCGCCTTTCATGGCCCGGCCTTGGAAGTCAGCCAGGGTCACCTCTGTCACGCACTGTCGATCAAAGCAGTCACAAGCTCGCCCAAGTTGGCAAGAAGGGGACCACAGGGCATAGACTGCACCTCTCGGTGGAGGACTGGCAGCGTGCTGGAAGAGCACGTGCCAGACACGTTTAGAAAAGGTTTCCTGCAGGGGGCTGAGGCTGCAGCAAGGGGTCGGCCAGGGAGCCCGTTCTGCCTGTGCGTGGCAGATTCGGTCTCCTGCCCCGGGTGGCAGTGACCTTATGCCTCAAACTTCTGAAAAAGCTTTTGTCGAACATGGTAAGGTGCCCAGATCTCCCGCAGGAGCTCGGTGGGTTTTTACCTGTGTACATACACCCGGGTGACCGCTCCCCAGGTCAAGATGCTGCACGTTTCCAGTCAGGACCTCCTCCAGAGGCCACTCTTCTGCTCTGTCCCCCTAAGTTAGTGTCCCCTGTTTTTGTCCTTCCCATAGAGGCAATCACACAGCGTGCACTCTCCTGTCCCAGGAGTCTTCCATTCACCACATGTCACTGAGATTCTTCCATGTGTCTTTATAGATTGTCTATCCCGTTACTGAATAGTAGTCTGTTGTGTGACTACACTGTTTAACATGCATTTGGGTAGTTCCTGTTCGGGGACTATGAACAGTCACATGCACATCTGCTGATAAACATACGAGGGCTGTCCAGAAAGTATCCAGCCATGTAAGATGGAAAATAGAGGCATGTATGGCTGGATTTTTTCCAGACAGCCCCTGTCTGTACCCCTTTCGGTTGGATTCATCCCCTTGAGTGGGCTTGCTTGGTCATAGGATCTGCCGACATTCAGCCTCGGCAGATCTGCCACACAGCCTTGCCACACACGTGTACCATCTTACACTCCCACTGGTGACAGTGGGCATGAGTTCCACATCCTCGCCAGCACCCGATGTGGTCAGATTAATTTTAGCCAGTCTACTGGAAGTGAAGTGGACACCAGTGTTTTGAATGAAATCTCACTAAGGGACACTGTTTCTAGGATCAAAGGGGAGACAAAATGAAAGCAAACACTGTGTAGAATGGGGAGCAGGCAGGAGCATCTTACTAGTGTTTTTTTTGGCTTTGCTTTATTTTATGTGTTTACATCTTTGTGGAGGTGATTTCATTCTGCTCAGTTAAAAGTCATAACGTAAGGCATGCAGGAACCCTTCCCGCTTGAGAGACAGCTTGATGGTGACAAGCAACCAACTGAAAGCCGACTCTAAGTAATGAACTCAGGAATGCAGAAGCCGTGGGAAAGGGAGGTGAGCATCAAACCCACCTCGACAGAAAGTTGAAGCTAAGCACATGAAGAAGTTATGGTGAAAAAAAAAACAATTTTAATGTTATAAACTCCAACAAAGCAAAAATAAAAAAAAAAAAAGTAACTGGGAAGTGGGTCAGAAGGAAAGTGGAGGAAAGTGTGAAAGAGCTAATTAATCTTTTATTTCAAAGACTCAATTCATGAAGACTACATTGAACACATAGCTTTTCTAATTACTCTTAATATTCCAAAGGAAATATAAGATTACCAGATTAGGTGAAAATAACAAACCCAGCTATAAGCTACTTATAAGAGATGTGATTGAAATATAAGAGCACAGAAAGGTTGAAAACAAAAGAATAGAAAGAGATCTACTACACAACCAGTAACCGAAAAACTCCACTATACCTGTCTCAGTGTTCCTGAGTAAACATTCAGGTAAGGAACACTCTAGAAACAAAAGGGACATTTCAAACAAGAAGATATTATAATTCCAAATTTTTATGCACCCAATAGAAGAGCTTCAAAATACAAGCAAAAGTTATAGAAATAACAGGAGGAACAGACAAATCTCTAGTCATGATAGGATACTTTAACATGCACCTCTGAACAAATTTATGTAAATTTAGCAAAGTCACTAGAGATGAGATCAATATACAAAAATCAACTATATGTCTATCCACTGGCTACAAAATCTAAAACATTTAAAAACCGAAGCCATTAAAATCCTAGACGATAACATAGGAGAAAATCAAGATGACCTTGGTTTTGGTGATGTCGTTTTAGACACAACACCAAAGGCACCATCCACGAAAGAAATAATTGATAACCTGGACTTCACTAAATGTTCAAACTTGTGCTCTACCAAAGATAATATGAAGAACATGAGAAGACAACCCACAGATTGGGAGAAAATATTCCAAAAGATATATCCAATAAAGGACTGTTATTTAAAATATGTAAAACTTTCCAATTCAACAAAGAAAATGAACAACCTGCCTTAAAAAGGAGCAAAAGATCTGAACAAACGCTTTTAAATAAGATGCACAAAGGGCAAAGAAACATAAAAAGATGCTCAATATCAGATGTCATGAGGGAACTGCAAATTCAAACAACAATAATATATCACTTGTGCCTATTAGAATGGCCAAAATCCAAAATACTGATGACACCAAATGCTGGCAAGAACGTGGAGCAACAGACATGCTCTTTCATTACCGGTGGGAAAGCAAAATAGCACAGCCACTTTGGAAAACAGTTTGTCACAGTTTCTGACAAAATTAAACATACTCTTACCATGGGATCCAGCAACCACACTCCTTAGTATTATTTACCCAAATGAGTTGAAAACTTAGGTCCACTCAAAAGCCTGCACAGAGATGTTTATAGCAGCTGTGTTCATAATTGCCAAAACATGAAAGCCACCAAGATGTCCTTCAGTAGGCAAACAGATAGATAAACTGTGGTCCATCCAGACAATGGAATGTTATTCAGCGCCAAAAAGAAATGAGCTATCAAGCCATGAAAAGACATGGAGAAACCTTAAATGCATATTAGTAAGTGAAAGAAGCCGGCCTGAAAAGGCTGCATACTGTATGATTCCAACTACATGACATTCTGGAAAAGGCAAAACTACGGAGACAGTAAAAGGATCAATGGTTGCCAGGGACTGGGGGGAAATAGAGATGAACAGGTGAAGCAGAGAGAATTTTTAGGGCAGTGAGATTATTCTGTATGGTACCATACATGTCATTACATGTTTGTTAAAACCCATAGAAGGTACAACACAAAGAGTGAACCCTAATGTAAACTATGGACTTTGGGTGATTATATGTCAGCGTAGGTTCATTGATTGAAACAATGGGATGTTGATAGTGGGGGAAGCTGTGTATGTGTGTGGACGCAGGGGATACAGGGGAACTTCTGTACTTTCCACTCAATTTTCTTGTGAACCTAATACCACACACACAAAACAATAAAATAAAATCTATTTTTAAAAAACTGAAACCATCTATAAGAATAGCAAAAACATCAACTTCCTAGGAATAAATTAAACAAAAGGTGTTCAAGTCCTCTACAGTGAAAACTACAAAATGTTATTGTGTAGTAGTCATTAGGAAAATGCAAATAAAAACCACAGTGAAATCCATTTCACACTTACTATGAGGGCTATAATCAGAATGACAAACAGTAAGTGTTGGTCAGGATGTGGAGCCATTAGAACCCTCTCACATTGCTAGTGGGAATGTAAAATGGTGCAGCCGCTTTGGAAAACAGTTTAGCAGGTTCTCAAAAAGTTAAATACAAAGTTACCATATGACCCAGCAATTTCACTTCTAAGTATAAAATAACCAAGAGAATTGAAAATATATGCCCACACAAAAAACTTACACATGATGTTTATAGCAGCATTATTCATAAAAGCCCCAAAGTGAAAACAACCCACATGTCTATCAACTGAATGCATGGATGAAAAACATGACTCTATCCATACAATGGAATATTATTCAGCCATAAAAGGAATGGAGTTCTGACCTGTGCTACAACATGGGTGAACCCTGAAAACATGCTCAGTGAAAGAAGCCAGACACAAAAGGACAAATACTGGAAGAATCCATTTATGTGGGGAAGCCGGGATGGCTCAGCGGGTTGAGCGCTTGCTTTGCCGCCCTGGGGACCGAGGATCGAGACCCAGCCCTGGCCTGTGTGGGCCCATGTGCTGAACTAGGGTGTGCTTCTCTCCCCCTTCTCTCTGTCTCTCTCTGTCTCTGTCTCTCTCTGTCAAAAACAATAAAATAAGTCTTTAAAGAATCCATTCATATGAAAAGTCCAGAATAGGCAAATCCATAGGGACAAAAAAAGTAGGTTGGCGGTTGCCAGGGGGAGGGAGGAGGGAACAGAGAAAGACTGCTAATGGATACGGGGTCTTTCTGAGGGGGCGATAAAAAAATATTATGGAATTAGATTGTGGTGATGATTGTACAACTTTGCAAATATACTAAAAAAACCACTAAACTGTATATTGTAAACAGTGAATTTTATATGTGAAATACATCTTCATTTTAATGTTTTAATAGCATTATTGTGTGAAATTAAATGGGATCTAAATAAACTGAGGACTATATCATTTTCATGGACTACGAAACGATATCCCAAGCATCTCAATTCTCCTCACATTACTCTACAGATTTAATGCAGTCCCAAAGTCTCAGAAGTTGTATCCCTGAAACTAAGAAGCTGATTCTAAAATTTAAATGAAGTTGCAAGGAAAAATTGTACAAAATACAAAAATAAAGAACAAAGCTGGAAAACTTACTGTATCAGATATCAAGAACTGTTGTAAGTGTAGGAACTTGGACGGTGCGGTATTGGTACAAGAACACACAGACTAGTGGAATAGAATAGAGTCCAGAAACAACCCCACACCTGCTCTGTGACAAAGTGCCACTCCAGAGCAGTGGCAGGGTGACCTTTTCAATAAATAGGGCTGGCTCAACTGAATCGAATATTGGGGGGCAATGTTTCTTGACCCCTGTCTTAGCTTCCTGTGCTTCTGTAGAAGAATATTACCACAAATGTGTGGCTTAAAACCATAGAACTTTATACTTTACAGTTCTGGAGGCCAGAAGTCCCAAATCAGTATCACTGGGCCAAAATCAAAGTGTTAGCAAGGCCACGCTCCCTCTGGAGGTCCTAGGGGAGAATCCATTCCTTGCCTCTTGCAGCCTCTGGAGCTGCTGGACCGCATTCCTTGGTTAATGTCTGTATTAATCCAATTGCAAGGCCAGCAACTTCAAATCTCTCCAGCTCTCTTTGATCCATCTTCATATAGGGTGTGTGTGTGTGTGTGGAATTGTGTGTGTGTGTAAAATCCTCCCTCCGTCTCCCTCCTATAAGAATGCATGTGATTGTTATTAAGGCCCAACTAGAAAATTCAGGATAACCTCCCCAACTCCAGATCCTTTACTTAATCATGTCTACAAACACCTCGCCACATGGTAACATTCACAGGCTCCAGGCTCTAGGATGTGCCCATCTTTTGGGAGCCCGTTTTTCAGCCCTCCAGAACCCCTACCTCATACCATAAACAGAAATGCGAAAGACTAAAACAATAAAGCCTTAAAAGAAAGCACAAACGAGCACCTTCATGACCTTGGAATAAACAAAGTCTCCTTAAATAGGCTGACCAGACGTACTAGTTTACACAGGACAGAAAACAACAGTACTGTCCCATTTTGAATGGTACGCATGCTCAGTCTACAGACACCTTAAATTTAGCTCAGTAAGACTAGGCTGACCCTAAGTACCGTTTGAAATGGGACAGTAGTTTTCTGTTCCATGTAAAATGAAACATCCGGTCAGCCTAGTCCTAAACCCAAAACAAAAGCACTAACCATCATAAAAATATACATTGAAGGGGGAGGGGAGGAGGAAGCATCAAATATATGGTGATGGAAAGAGAACTGACTGGGTGGTGAGCACACAATACAACACATAGACGATGTAATGTAGAGTTGTACACCTGGAACTTATGTAATTTTTACCAACCAATCTCACCCCAATGAATTTAACAATTAATAAAAAAAGATACATTGGACTATGTTAATATTAAAAATTATATTCAACAAAGAATATTTTTTAAAATTCAAAGACAACCCACAACGTGAAAGAAGATATTTGCAACATATATATACAGCAAAAACTACTCTGAATATATAAGGAACTATAAATCAATATGAAAAAGGCAGACACCCCAATAAAAAAATGGACAAAAGATGTACAGATAAAAGAGAATACCCAAAATGGTCAATAAGCACATGAAAAGGTGCTCAACTTCATCAGTAATCAGGGAAATGCAAATTAAAATCACAATGCAATAGCACTATACCAGGATGGTTAACAAGAAAAAGACAGACAATACTTTGGGTGGGTAAGATGTGGAGTAATAAGAAGTTACAGGTGGGAATGCCAATTGTTACCATCATTTTGGAAGACATTTTTGGCAGCTTCTGCTGAAACAGAACATATGCAGACTTTGGAGCCAGCAATTCCATTCCTAGGTGTATACCCAACAGAAACATTCACCGACAGACACATACCACACTAGGAAGTTCATAGCAACACTATGTAATAGGCAAAACCTGGAAACTACCCACATGTCAGTTACTGGTGGAATGGATAAAATAAATTCCAGTGCATTCACACACCAGAGCACTACACAGCAATGTGAGTAAATGCGGTGTAACTGTGTAACTACAGGCAACCACATGGATGGATCCCACAGACACAGACGTAAGGTTGAGTGAAGGAAGCTGCACAGAGAAGAGGACATGATTCCACAGAGAGAAAAAGAGATCCAAATCGAAGAGGTGGGGACAGTGGCTCCCTTTCCGGGGAGTTAGAAGGGGGCACCAAGGGGCTTATGGTTGTGCCCCGCATCTTTGTCTGGGTGCTAGTTACGTGCTGTGTTCACTCTGTATACACTTAGGATTTTTGTATGTATAAATGTCATATTTCGATAAAAAGTGATACCCAAAGTCAATTATAGGTAATCATACGGATTACATGCAAAAACGCCACTCAGTGACAAAAACAAGTGCAGAAATGTATATTGCATGCCAGCTTTTGCTTTTAAAACGTGAGGATGGTCATGGTGACTATAGGTGTGTGGGTGTGTGTGAGCACACATCGTCCCTAGAAGGTGAAAGAAACTGCCATCAGCGTATGGCCTTTCCCGGGGGAACTGGAGGCCTGCCTCAAGTTCTCACCCCGTCAGTACATATTTTTTAAATTACCACATAGTTCACATCTATGAACATGTCTAGAGAAAAACCAGGAACACCTAAAAAATTCAAAAATAAAACCAATGTTCGGAAGTGTCCCCGAAGCTGCGAGGTCCACAGGGCACCTCAGCGAAAGGCTGCGTTCGGAGTTCTTCGTGTTTCTCTTGGGGTCTGACTCCTGGAAGAGGCCCCCTCGTAGGCTCAGGTGCACCCCGGATCTGCACCCCGCCCCCTTACAGATCCGGAAGCCGACCCTGACCAGCGCCAGCGTCTGCAGCGTCTACAGGTGTTTGTCGCCTTGCACGTGTTTGAAGTCATATGGGAGTGGAAGGTGGTGTGACCTTAGCATGTCACAGTCTCTCTGAACGGGGTCTGCTCATCTGCAAAACTGAGGGCAATAGCCCCCACTTCACGCTGAGGCCGTGGGGAGCAGAAGCGATGAGTGTGGGGTGGCTGGTCCACAGCAGCAGCTCTAAGCGGCCGCGGGCACCCAGCGGAGCCTCCGTCCGCGCTTTGCTCCGGGATGGACGCACGGTGGCGCTCGCTCCCCGCAGGTCCGGAAGGGAAGGCGGGAGCCACTGCTCACACCTGCACGGACTTCGGGGTCTGGGGGTTAGAAGGGTGAACCCGGAATGTCTGCTCCAGGAAGCAGGACTGGAAGGGCTGGGAGACCCAGAGGAGGAAAAAGGGGAAGTGCTCGCCATCTGGGATTCGAAGGTGGGGTTAGAATTTAGGATCTTGTAGTGTGTTGAATGGTAACCTTTGGGAAAAGTCTTTGCAGATGTAAGTAAGGATTTTGAGATAAGCCACCCTGGATTATCGCCCTAAATGCCATGACAAGTGGCCTTATCACACACTGAGAAGGCCATGTGGAGATCCCGGCAGAGGCTGGAGTGAGGCAGCCACAGCCCAGGAACGCAGCACCTGAAACCATCAGCACCGGGAAGTGCCGGGAAGGACCCGGGAAGGACCAGGAAGGACCCTCCCCTACAGCCTCCAGCGGGAGGGCGGCCCTGTGAGAACTTGAGGTCAGACTTCTGGACCCCACACGGTGATGACAGTGATAGTAGAAAGTTGTGTTGTTTTAAACCACCCCACAGCAGCCACAAGAAACTAATAGCATACGGTTGCCTCCTCTTAGGGACTCTCTCACGCCTCCAAATGTTTGCTTTTGGTAGCCCTCTCTGGGCTGCTGTCCGCTCATGGAGCCCCCTGGAAAACTCCTATACGCCCTGCAAAGCCCTTCTTTAACATCGTCCTCTAAATATATCTCCTGAATCAATGGCTCCCCGCACACCTGGACTCTTCTATTCACCTCAGCCACTGTGTCCACACAATCACCGTATTGTCACTGTCAGTTCAGCTATGTCCCCACTAGTCTAAGGTGACCAGATTTTAACATTGGTAAAGCGGGACACCATTGACCAGGGGGAGGGGGTTCTTGATTAAAAATTTGATCTATCTCCCACCGTTCCCTAGCTTGTCGTGCATTCTTTCCAGAAATCGGGACTCCTTTAAAACGCCGTGGGACGCAGGACAAATTGTTAAAAATCGGAACTGTCCTGCCAAAAGCAGGACGTCTGGTCACCTTACACTAGTCCTCATTTCCCAGGCTCTCCATCCCTACACCTACTGTCCCGGTGCAGTCTTCACCAATCCCACCAGAACCCTTGTGCCACCTCCTCCCTGGTCTCCCTGCCCTAGTCTTGCCCCTCCCATCTGTCACCACTCTGTATCAGACGGCTCATGTCACTTCTCTCCTCGCAAACCTTCCAGAGCTCCCTGCTGCCCTGAGGAGAGAGTCCAAGGGAAATGATGGTATTTCAAATGCCCCTTCCCACCTCTCAGCCCAGCCCCAAGGCCCGACACCCCATGTGCTGCACACACCGGGCCTGTGCATGGGCACTTTCCTTCCCGGGATGCCCTCTCCCTGTCTGAGGCAGCCCCTCCTTCCCTACCCACCATTGCAGTGACAGCCGCTAAACTGTCACCAGGCTGAGCCCATGCCAGGTGCTGATCTTCATGCTTTCCACGTGTTAAGCCTTGGAATTCGCATAAGACTCCCCAGAGACAGGCACCATTACTGTGTCCAGTTCCCAGCGGGGAAAACTCAGTCCCGATGGAAGAAGAAACGGTCCGAAGCGGCAGAAGGACCTGAACCCAGCCTGCGTTGTCCAGCCTCCTGCGGGGGGCCTCAGAACTGTGGGACCAGACTGCTGAAGTCTCCCCTTATCCCTGCTGCAACCACCCAACCCGACATGCGTCGCTCTCTCCTCTGTGGATTCTGAACTTTGTAAACACGACTGCACTGTGGTCTCCCCACCAGGAAGCTCCTAGAAACATCACTGTTTCTCTAGATCTGTGGAAACTGGCACAATGTAAGGGATTCAATAAACTAGAATGAACCAGTGAATGGTTTCCAGGGCTGTCAGATCCTGGGGATTTCTCACCCTCCTCAAAGAAGAGAATAAATTATGCAAAATTTCTGGAACCAGACCTTTTGCCTTCTCCTTTCCACTCTCCCCAGCTCAGCCCCTCCCCCAGGTTTCTGGGAGGGCACTGGGCTCTCCAGAAAATGCCCCGGGCTCTCTAGTGGCCTGTTTCCTGATTACCAATGAAACTAGGGATTAAAACTGGTGAATCACGAGCAGCCACCAGCCAGGGCGTGTTAGTGTGTCAGGCGGGAAGGGAGAAGCCAGCTCCTCATCCACCTCCCTGACTCCTGCCACCCCAGCTTCGCCATCTCTGGGTGACCTCTAGCCCCTGGAGTCTCTGTGGCACTAGCTGGAAAAGGGCCCAGCCCTGGGTACAGGTGAGTTTGAGCAATTTCTAGACTGTCCTCCTCCCTATCCCCAACCCCTGCCATTTCCCATCCCCAGGAAGCCATAATCAGAACAGTTCCCAAACCCTGATCTCAGCAACTCATTGGTGACACTGAGGGAGGTACTGCAGCCCCATGACAGGGAAATCAGCTCAGGGAGCAGGAACTACCCAAGACCACCCATAGGGGGTAAGAACAGGGAGCAGGAACTACCCGAGACCACCCATAGGGGGTAAGAACAGGGAGC